>OY744540.1:90208867-90213867 GCA_963556195.1 Sepiola atlantica
TAATCTTGAAACTCATTTGATGCCCATGTTGGTTCTACTTACCATTGCAAGATTACACCGTCGTTTGGGAAAAATGATAGAACGTTCGAATCATAATAAAATATAAACTAGTGAAATCGGAGAGAAATTTAATTCATGTACTACATCATGTGATTTGAAATCATTAACCGATATTAACTCAGTTTAAGTGAGTCTGGAATATAGTCAAAGTTCTAGTCTTCTCTCCCGAGGAACAAATTGGCTCTATTGTCCATTGGCGTGTTGTCAACTGGAGAATTCCGGTTATAATTGATCGGTGGCTGATGTTAAGGCGAATAAAGTGCAAGGCGATTGGAAATTATCAGAAATGTACATTTCCTTACAATATTTAAGTCAATATATTTGTCTTATACATACTTTTTTTTATTGGTGGTGACAATTTAACAAGGGCAAGATCTACTCAAGGATAAGGGTTAATGATATGTGAATGATCGCCAACCGAAAGATGAGTAACCCCATGAGAGTACTAACATTGAATAGAATAAAGGAATAAATTACTACTGATTGCTTTATTACAAGAATTTCCTGGCATTTGATTTAAAGACGACTAAGCATAGGATGACTTAGAGTTATAGTTATTTAAAAGTGATTAACTTTGATGTGAGTTAGCCATTAGGAGTCAACCACGAAATTGGTGAGATGCATGGCACGTGGGAATATTTTTTCAAAAACTGGACGGGGAAGCATAAGAAAAGAAAAAAATACATTATTAACATTACAATTAAAAAAATCGCAACAGATTTTACTTAAATAACAATTTACTGGCAATGGAAAATGTATTTTATAACAGAATCAACAAGATTTAATTGCTATTCCTTATTAGTCTGAATCAAAACATTAAAATGCTAACTTTTGCGACAAAAATGTTTGAAAGTATTGCAATAAAAATGACATGTAAGGAATGAATTTTAAAAACACGTTGAAATGCACTCACAGCAATGTTCCACGTAAACTTTTGAGATTGTAACTTGTGTTTATTCTGATAGGTTCAAAGTCTTTAAACTGTTTAATGTTTAAATAATAACTTCTGGGCCGATTAAAAGGTTGCCGTAACGAGGTGAAACATGTATTTTTTTTTAATATTCTGCCGACGAAATGTACGGCATTAATATGCTTTGTTGAGCAAATTAAAAATTCTCCTAGACTGAGGCAATTCTTTTTAGGAGATACGTAGTTCGTCGTAAGTAAGGAAAAATGTGTTTTTTCTTTGTTTTGTCTTTTTAGAAAATTGCTTGCTCAAATCAAGTCGGCGTCAAAAATGTTAGATGATACAGTGAGGCGGATTAAATGAGACACATTAACTAAAGGAGTAGATAGATTTATTATCCGGAGCCAAGGAATGAAACATTCTTTTATACATAGGATTGAATATATATTGACAAGGCGAAATAACTTTTTCCCAAAGTTTGTATGTTCTCTGCCATCAGCCTGGCAGAGAACGCAGGATCACATCTTTCCTTGTAGGCTGTAAGTTGCGAACTGGTTAAATATATGGTTAAATATATGGCAGACAAGACTTTTTTCCCGGACTTCGTATGTTCTCTGTCATCAGCCTAGCAGAGAACTCAGGAACATACATTCTGCATCTTGTTAATTATGCTGATCACGTGATTTGGGGTGTGCGCCAAATTACGATTTCTCGCGTGAATAGTAAAGAGTGAAGAGCGCACTTCCGGTCAACTGTGTGACTGCTACATGATAAAATAGGGAACATCGAATTG
This sequence comes from Sepiola atlantica, assembly GCA_963556195.1. Classification (NCBI taxonomy): domain Eukaryota; kingdom Metazoa; phylum Mollusca; class Cephalopoda; order Sepiida; family Sepiolidae; genus Sepiola; species Sepiola atlantica. The sequence continues at coordinate 90,210,628 of OY744540.1, forward strand.
TACGTCTTCTCTGCTCGAATAGTCGCCAGGGGGATAGCATATTATCTCACCCGCAGTCACGTGATTTCGTTGACTTCCGTTGTATTGCGGTCACAATTGCCCCCTAGGTGCCACTCAAACTTTTCAATTCATATAACGGATTGTTCTATGTTACAATTTGAAATTCGGTCAGAAAATCGCAAGGCACATCCGGAATAATGTCGCGACTTTTTTTTTTTGATTTCGCGCTGTTTACCATTTCAAGGTGTAAGATTCTATCATTCGAGTAAAGTGATAGAAAGCTCAAATAAAAATAGGATGAAAAAACTAGTGAAAGAGAAGAGAAATATGATTCGTATACTACATTGGTCGTCATGTAAGTTCAAGTCATTAACCGATATTAACGCAGTTTAAGTGAAGCTAGAATGGAGTCCTCTCCCCCGTGGCAACGAATTGGCTCTATTGTCTATTGGCATCTTGTCAACTGGACAATTTCAGTTATAATTGATCGATGGCTGATGTTAAGGCCAATAATGTACAAGGCGATTAGAAATGAACAGAAATTTACATTACATCACAAATCAAACTATTACATTCGCATAATTAATAAGGAAACAGGCATAGAAATAAAAAAAATAAGCAAAAACGATGGACTAATTTGAATAAATAAAGATTCACACAGAATCATGATTTTATTCATGAATCAATTTCTTTTTAAGACTCAAATGTAATGGATTTTGATCAAAATTAAAATAAGTATTCTAGACATAACTTTTTGTATCATTAGACTCTGATTTTAGTCATTGTAAGGGGACATAAAACTTGTGAAAAAATGTTCTGGTTGGGGAATTCATTTTTATTCGTCCTGGGACGGGTATTCTTCTGGTACTCTTGATTTCAAAGAAAATTTTTCGAAGAAAATGTTTTGTTCTGCGATAGACGCAAATTAAAAACCTCTGTATATCAATGTCTGTGTTGAATTTTGATTTTACTAAATATCAGATTCATTATAATGAGGTGTGTTAATTTACTCGGTGAGGTTACATCTGCCGATTCACAGCCCTTGAAACAAATTACGTCTCAGAAAAATGACACAAAGAAAGTTCACGTTCAATCTCATGAAATAGGACATATTTTGAAAAATTGATAACAACCATATTCCGAATAACTTGTGTATATTTTCTGGTCTTCTACACTTACACGTGCGCATAAACACACACAAATGCAGACACTCATACATTTTTATCATTTCGTTTGCTAGAAAGAAATCTAACAGAATGCTCAATTATTTAACCGTATAATATTTATTTATTAATGTTACAGAAGATCAGTTCAAATCAACAGGATACCATAGGTTTCAAGCCTCGATCACGCCCTGATCGAAATTTAATTTTTCGTTTTCTTCTAATATTAATAAACAAGTCGGTCTAGATATTTATCAGTAATTTTATGTACAAATGGGCTTTAGTCTATGCCTAACTTGCTCACCAGGTTCACCATGGCTTAGTCAGGCGAGATATTTATTGTTATGATAATTATTTGATAGCTTCCTTAGCGGCAGAACCCTGTAAGAGAAATAAGAATAAGCTGCAAAACTACAGTTAAGATGCGAGTTTCGAACATTGGATTTGTCGAAAACTATATGACGGCTTACTATATGTTCGCTTGAAAACGCATGATAGACTTTATTTCTCTTCTATTCGCATAGGTGTTACATACTTCCCCGAGTCACAACTTAATATACATGTAAAAATGGAAATGAAAATGAAAAAGAGAGAGAGAGAGAGAGCAATACCTTTTACAAAAAACATATGATTAGTCATGATTTTTAAGTCACCATTTTAGGATCTCAATGGCAACCCTAAAAATGCCTTGACAATATATATATATATAGAAGTGTGTATATATTTTTTATATGTATGAATTTACACTGTGGCACTTCGAATGTGTATGGGCGGAGGGTATGGGTTGGGGTCAGTTGGTCGGGATATTGACACGATAGTTACTACCTTGTAAAAAGTTGTAGGTAGATCACATATTGGATTAGAAACTATTCGGTTGATAGCATATTAAAAGAACAACGGATAATTGTTAGAATTGTGTAATCAAAATAGAATCCGAAAAAATCGGTCGACAATATCCGAATTCTTACTAAAGAAAAGAAAATCAGTTTAGAGTACAGTACGTGACAGAGATGATTACACAAAGAAATGTAGAGAAAACGTAACTTGAAAAGAACCCAGAGAACGAGTAAACAAGAGATTCAGCGAAAAATGACTGATTAACGTTAAAGCGGAACAACTAGATACGTACACATGCATGTAGACATAGGTACACAGACATTAGTTCACTTTCGCTCGAGCAAACACACAAACGCTTATGAAGATGCACAACAATATATCGTCTAAAGCGTCGATCAACTAACTTTCGACTTTAAATAAACAAAAAACAAGAATGTACGTGTTTACTTTTTTTGTCTTGTGTGCACTGACAACCAAACGACAACTAATCAGCAAACTTAAACCCTTGTAATAATTAACAATTGAGTTCGTTTTCAGGTTCAATAGACTTGAGAGGAGAGACCAGCAGTGGAGGAAGAGAGGAGAGAACAGGCGGCAGAGGGCCTCGACAGAGTTCTCGCAATAAGACACCACCTACCTCTGTGCCAACTGCAACAGCGCCTGCCGATCCAGGATAGGGTTACACAATTACAGAAAACGCTGAAATTTTGCAACGGACTAATCTGAGGCGCAGAGCTCCATTGTCTCGTGAGACAGACGGATGCCAACACACCTTTCAGTACTGTCTTCGTTCAGTGAAGGAGAAATCCTTGTAGATTGAAGCAATTTTTATTTTTGTTCCAACCCAGAGTGTCCCTTTTGGGAGCTGGATTTTCTCCACATAAAAACTGACCTTGTGTCTAACTTTTCCATTGTGGGGAGGCTAGTAAATAGAAAGAGACCTTTCAGTAAGTTCTTTTGCTATAATTATAATTATTTACTCGAGAGTTTTCACACATATCATTACCAGTGGTTCTCATAAGCGAAAACAGGCGTCCTTCCAGGAAGATCAAGGTTTCCAGGACAGTAGTCTCCGTTCTTTCGATCACAATGCGCGCAGATCACAATGCGTTCTCGCAAAATCAGTTTACGATTGAATTTTTGCTGATAATGGTCGTTGCTTTTCTCTGTGATATGAGTACAAATATACTTGGCGAGGTGTATGATTGTTTTATTATTTATTATTATTATTATTATTATT
>OY744540.1:90218867-90283867 GCA_963556195.1 Sepiola atlantica
TTGTATCTCAACAATTTCTTATGCATACGATTAGAGAGAATATCGTATTGTTACCTTAGTATGTTTAATTATTAATAATTGATTAATTAAGCACAAGATGCAAAATCAATATAATGGAGTATTATATATGGTTATTTATAAGCAATTAATATTATATGGGATATTTTTAAAGATCCCATTGATGTGTTAACAAACACACGCAAACACATACACAGATACATTGAGGTGTATATATATATATATATATATATATATATATATATATATATATATATATATATATATATCACAATGTGCATTGTTAAAATAAATAAAAGTTATTTTAAATGGAGTTGTCGAAATCGATCATATCCATTGAAACTCTACTTTCACAAAGAAAATGTTAGTTTTCAGATTTTAACAATATACATTGTTATGTTTTTTCAAAAAATGTAATACTATTACAAAACAATGGGTTGACAAAATATGTCTACACCCCCTGCTTATATATATATATATATATATATATATATATATATATATATATATATATATTTCAGTCTTAGTGAGAGTCTGTATTAGGCGAAGTATGCGGTATTTTTCTCTTATCTTTGTGTGCGTCTGTTGCGTCCATCCTCAAATGTGTATATTATTCAAACATGTCAGCCTGTCTTGTTTTAGACATTCGACTATTTTTTTCCTCTCTTTATTTTATTTGATTATTTATTTTACCTTTCTTGATTTGAAGCGTACCAAACAAACATCGAAAGCGAAAGGATTGGTCGGCGTTTCGTTGCAATTTCTCATTTGGGATTCGCTGCTTTCTCGCATCCCACCCTCTTCAAGAAAACGCCGCGAAAAAATATCGCCTGATTAATGACGACTCGTCTTTGGGCAACCATCAAAGATGCCATGCCGGCCATTACGGAATCAAGAGGACTTGAAGGAGAGAGAAGCAAAAGGATGGACGAAGAAAGAAAGAAAGAAAGAAAGAAAGAAAGGAGAAACATGGGCACAATGGTAAAAAAGTTAAGCGGTAGGTGGGGTACGATTAGTAGAGGAAGGGAGATAACAAGGAAGAATATATTAATAGCGGAGGAAGAAGCGGAAGAAAATGAAGAGGAGGTCGGATGAAAGGGGAGGAGGAAGATGGAGGAAAAAGAGTAAGAAGGGGAACTAGTAGTAGTAGGAGTAAAAATAAGAGTAGACGCTGTATGGAGGAGGAAAGAGAGCAGAATGAGGAAGATGAAAAGCAGGAGGAGAAGGATGAAGACAGGGGGAGTTGAAGTGAAGTAGGATGAAGGATGGAGTAGTGGAAGCAAAAGAGGTGGAAAAGAGGGGTAGAAATGAAGGAAGAGTAAAAGGTAAATAAAGAGGATGGGTGAAATAAAGAGAAGGAGGAGGAATAGGAGTAAAAGAAAGCGGAAGTTGAAGTGGAGGAGGGGGAAACAGTAGTAAAATTAATGAGGTGGAAAGAGAAATAGACGTGAAGGAAGGGTAAAGGTGAAGAGAGAGAGAGTATGGATGAAATCAGGAAAAGAGGAGGTAATAAGATTTCCCAAGGTCTCAGTACCCTCCGCACCTATGCAGTGAACATATGGTTAGTGCTCCCCCTATCGGTCTTTCCATCCTCCATAAACCCTTCGTTTCCATTTTGTGTTGTATCAGCCGTGGATGGTGCCATACCATTATATTTTTATTTGGGGCTGGCAATTCATGAGTTTTCGTGCAGTTTCAGTTAGCTTAGGTTACAGTGGTGTTTTTTCTATGTTAAAGTTTTATTTCTATTGGAACTTCCATGTCGCTGGTTATCCTTCGTAGTTTTGGGGGGTTAGTTTACGCCTTCTGGGATGTTTCTTTAAGATTTAAGCTTTTTTAAATCATTGCAGTCCGTTTTATGGACAGTGTCTTCCATTTAATTTTCATTTTCTATAGTCGTTTTTCTAGATTTTCTAGACTTTTCCTAGTGCTTATATTGTTATTGTTATTATATTGAGTTTCTTAGCGTTCCATATAGTTTCAGTTCTCTGGCAAGTACCGTGTATTTGATTTGTTTTCTGTTTCTGTTGTCTGCTAGGACGGCAAAATCTAAGATTTGGCATTTTTCTATTCTTTTTGAATATTCTGACATTCGGTCTTCATGCTTGGATGAGTTTATCTGTTTGTACATCCATATCCCAGAGAACTTTGTGATTTTCGTTTTTATTATAGTCACCGATTTTGGCTTGTACCATTTACCTTTATGTTCAAAATGCAGGGGTTTGCATAGTTCCCAGTGTACTATTTTCCCCACGCTGTCGTCTATTTATTTGCATTCACTTATTATGTGATTAATCGTTTTGTGTTTTCGTCCAGAGAGTCTACATTTACTGTTTTCCCTGCGTTTTGTCAAGGTTAGCTTTAATGTAATTCGTTCTCCTGACTTTCTTCTATTGTGGTTCTTATGAATCATCCATCTCGCTGATTCTCTTCTTATTCTTATTTTCTCGATAATTTTTCTGGTTTCGCTGCTTCCTGTTTGATCTCGTTGACGATCCCTCTTGCTAAGCTGATCAGGCATTTTGTTTTTTGGGTTATGTTTATTTTGAATTCATTTTTGTGCATTCGTCTATACTTAGCAGCCCCATTACACATTCTTTACTTTTATTATTATTATTATTATTATTATTATTATTATTATTATTATTATTATTATTATTATTATTGCTCTTGTTGTTGTTGTTGTTTTCTTACTTACTTACATAATTATCCACTATAATTTATCATACCAGGCTTTGTTTGAACGTTGGTATGTTTACATTACGTAGCAATATAATTTTTCACACGAAGTTATGACGAATTTTACATTAGAATTATAGTTAGCAAATATAAATAGCGATTAATAGGGTGTATACTCTCTCCCTTCATCAATTCAATGCCCTCTCGCCCTGAGATTTCTAAAAATGTGTAAATTATTCTAATTAGTCAGGAGGCATGTCGCAAGCCATCGAATATGTACATGATGACTCCCGGTCTGGGACGAAATAAATTATAGTATAAATTTTCAACATGTAAGTTTGTGTTTTTCAATTCTACTTCATATATACATATATATATATATATATCCCTTTTTCTATTTTAGCTTTTTACACATTGAGTGGTTTGTACGTGCGTGTTTGGTGTATGTATATGTGCATACATAGACATCAACATCGAGGGTTCGATTTCTGTGTAAGTTAGCCATGCTGATGACGGCTGTGAGCCAGAAACACGTGTCCATGGATTACTTTTATGTACGTATAAAATTAATATATATATATCAAAAACAAAAATACGGCCTTTGAAATGAGGACGACTAATAATGCAGTTTACTACATTTTAATCACTTAGGAAGTGAAACAATTAAATAATAAGTAATAGTAAACTCAATAACAACGAGCTGAAAATCACCTTTAAAAATAATTACATAGAAATCATTACATACTTGGGTGATAAAAAGCATACATATTTCTACACAGAGAGTCTTGGCCTGGTGGTATAACGCTGGACATCAACATCGAGGGTTCGATCTCTGTGAAAGTTAAACACGCTGATGACGGCTGTGAATTACTTTCATGTACGTATAAAATTATATATATATGTTTATATATATATATATATATATATATATATATATATATATATATATATATATATATATATATATATATACACGCCTATATATATTTTTTTTTTCATTGTGTATTTCCATTCGCTATTAAATTATCGCCCCTTATTTCTGGTTTCATCCGCGTTGGTCCAATCGTATTTATTGATTGACATCTCCAACGGTAATTTCTCAAGGATTCCCGCGTTTTCTCGCGAAAGCTTCAAACGTGTTCTCGCTGTAATTGTATCACTCGATTCCAACATTAGCTTTTCATTCATCACTGCCGTTCAACATCTTTCTTTCCTTGTTCGTTCGCTTCAAACCTAATTACCAATTTGCATTTCACCAAGTTCTGCGTTTCTCATGTCCGTCCTGATAATTATTTCCTCAGACTTTTTTATGAACGTTCTCTTTTTAGTTTTTCGATTTCATCCGCTTCCTTTTAGTTTCTTTAACAAGTTTTTTTACACAATTTGTCTTGAGTATTTATTAAACCGATCCCTGAAAGATTCATTCGCTTTTATCATCTATAAAGTTTTGTTTGTTACTGTGCACACTTTGCGTTACTATGGACTGACCACCTAAACCACCTGCCAACCGCCAAGAACCCGGAGTGTTTATGGACATTATTTATACAAATGAGAAGTAATCAGGAAGTGAGATAAGTGGGCAGGCGATAGGGAGACCTCCGACTCTATTGACCTCCCCAGACTGAATGGCGCCTTGACTATTAAGGTGTTAGCTTTGGAGTGACCGGGAGGCGATAGAGGGAGAGAGCTGAGAAAAAGACGAATGTAGTCAGTTTCGGTTACAAGTTAAGAGTGACATCAAGGATTTCCGATCAAAAGTAAATATATTTAGGAGACAGAGCGGACAACAGTCAGTGAGAGTTTAGCTTAGATATAGATTGTTGTAATCCAGTAGATAGGATCGAAAAGACAGTGACATTAGCTGACAAATAAATGAATTTGACTGAACGACCTTGACTTTCTCGACAGACAAATTATCTTAGTTAGGTTTTAGCGTATATACTGAAACTTAACCCAAAGGTAGACGCTAACGGCATGACCCAAACGGCACACACATACGCTCGTTACCAGCAAGTCAAAAACAAAGTGGTTGCTTTTGCTTTTAACAGAACTTGTAAACCAGTGCGATCGCAAATACAAGATAACTTGTAAACCAGTGCACGCGCTTTCGGCGATCGCCAATACAAGAGACGACACGGGCAGAACAAAAAGATAAAGACGACGAGAAACTCACGCCATAAACGTTGAGGATTGATGGTCGTCGGATGCGGCAGGATCCTACACACTTCACCTGAACATGTATGACGGGACGACGAAGAACACACGTAAATACAGAGAAGTGGTGAAAAGAGTAGAAGGATGTAAATAAGTAAAAGCGAGAGACAAAGTGGGGAAAGAGGAGAAAAACATAGAGACGAAAGAGGATAGAAATCATATATTATGATATCACAATATATTCTGAGTTTGTGAAATACATTGATTTTGGAATAGATTTTATAAAAGAGACACAGAGCTGATAGAGATGAGAGAGAAGAAAAAAGAGAGAGATGGGGAGAGAGGGAGAAGGGATTGAGAAAGAGACAAGGGAAATAGCAGAAAAAGGGGAGTGTGTTGTCTATTATGACAACACAATGTATACAGACATTGTGAAACTAATTCCTTGTAGAATAGAACTTTTAAAAGAGACAGAAAAAGAAGATTGATGAGACAGAAGAATGAAGACACAGAGAGAGATAGGGACAGGGGAGACGGTATGGAGAGATGGACGAATAAGGAAGATGAAAGGGGAGAGTGGCGGTCTATTATGAGATCACAATGTATTTCGGCATTGTGAAATCCATTGGGAATCATGGAATCATGTAAATACTTGAAATAAAATAAGATATAAGAGAAGTAGGGGAGAAAATGAATAAAGAGAAGCGAAGAAATATTTTTAAAATGCAACTTTACTTTCATGGAATCACAAGTATCGCTATTAGACCGTCATCATTATATGGGCACTTTCTCTTATAAAATGTCTTTAATGCCTATAAAATGTCTCTAATACTTATAACTTTCGATAAAAAATATATCTAATCCCTATAAAATTCTATAAATTTCTCTAATACTTATAAATTTCTTAAAAATTTTCTATAAAATTTCTCTAATCCCCAAAAACTTCTATAAAGATGTCCTTAAAATTCATAAACTTTCATAAAACAACGTCATAAATAAATGTGCACCTACTTTATTACCAATATACCTTACTAAAACTTCTAATTTCTACCTAAGGTCAGTGGAAACTACGTCGTATATTTCACAAAAAGTAGTTCAGTTACACCGGCTATTAAGCTTTTTACATCGCGCGGCCGGCCTATGGAACTACCTCCCTGCTCACTGTTTCCCCAACTGTACTGGCATGCAGAAATTTAAAACTAATGTAAACAGACATATCGCTGCATAGTTCCCAACTGAGGATGACCCCCATAACTTACACCCTATCTCTCAGTAGCCCCTTACGTCTACGGTGGCGGCCTGTCTTGTTTGGGATGAACTATGTTAAAATAAAAAAAATTAATTAAGCAAGTGTCACTTTCATAATGGCGATTTAACTGTAAAACACTATGCGGTCTTTATTCCGAAGATCCGCCCAAATGATCTCGTACAGAATAGAATTGTTTGCAACATTAGAAAATGATACTTAGGCGACTAAATAAAATAATTTCCAGCTCCAATTTCATAGAAGTTTAGAGGCATGATAGACATTTTATACAAGTTTATAGGCATTAGAGAAATTTTATAAAGGTTTATAGACATTAGAGAAACTTTATTTAATCATTACCTGTTATAGTGACAAATGAACTTGATCGAAAACGTAACCGTTTTTGATCTAGTTCATTTGTCACTATATTTGTGTAAACCAAACCTGATCATAATATCTGTCATGGTCTTACTGAGAGCTTATTTTATTTTAGGATATCTTGGTGAATGATTAAGTTCAAAGTCACGGAAAAGATGAAAGAACTTTGGTTCTGTTTATCGTAGAGAGTCGCTACTTGTCCAAAAAATGTAGCTAAATAAGACCCGCCTCTGATTTTATCAGGGTCGAAATTCTTCAGAATTCTAACCTCCGATATTGTACCGATTTGATGTATGCATTTTTAGTCTGATCCGATTAATAGTATTTGAGTTATCAAAATTTCTATAACATAACTTCGAGAATATTTCATAGAATATAGAGAAGTAAGGATCGTATAAGACTTTCGCCAAATGGGCAGAAATGATGAAGGAGTAATGAAAGATCTAGGAGGAGGCGCACCATCTGGATTTACACTGGAAGGGCACGGAGAGTACTAGAATCGTGGAACGACTTATTGTAACTAAAATTCAAGAGAATTTCAACAGTTGTTATCAGCAATAAATTAATAGTAAACGACTGTTGTGTTTATCGACAGAGATGTAGATTACAGGAAACACAACTTGCTATTGCTAAGAATTACCCGTGTGAAAACTTCCAGGAAGTAAATAATAATAAAAACAGCGATAACCTGCCTACCAACCTTGTAGGGGAAACAATTACGGCCTTACTGAACGAAAAGGTATATCCTGCCAAAATAATTGTGGACTACTCCCAATGGAATAATAAAAGATACTTACAACCAACAAAAGGGACACATAACATTCTATACATCGAAGCGGAAATAAATCATAGCCGTCCCATTAGTCAGATACAAGAAAGCCTACAATACAATCCCAAAGTATGGATAATTGGATTCTTAAGGATGTATAACAGCTGATTAAACCATGTACTTTGTGAGCAAAAGGATGGAAACATGGTAACTTGAACGGGCAACTGGGGAACAACACCTGACAGAGATAAGTATACAGATATGCATCTTCCAAGCAACTATTCCATCTTCACTATTTTTTGTCACAGGCAACATTTCAAGAGCATACCCAGATAATATAGGGCTGGTTAAAAATTCATAGCCACAAGGAAAAGATAAACCACGTCGCTTATATAGATGATCTTGCAAAATACAAACAAGAAGATCGGAACAGTAAATAATGATAACTGGAATCTCCAGCCGTTATATCTAATTACAATTCTGAAATCAGGCAGGTGCTTGAAACAATGGAAGACATAGAAATTTCTACTCAAGAGATGATGAGTTCACTTGGTGAACGAGACACCTATCAATATCTGTCAAGAAAGACAATACTCAGAAAAAACAGTAAATGTAGACGCTGTGAGGAAGAGACGAAATTCTAAATTACATCAGAAGTGAATGCAAAAATCTAATAGAAAAATAATATAACCCCGCACATGACTGGATCGGGAATATAGTGTATAGGACACTGCGGAAACGGCAACATTTTGAATATAACAGAAAAAATGTACAGGCACAAAACAGAGACATCATTGGAAAATGAAATGCGTACAATCTTCTGCGACATGGAAATACAAAAGGACAAGGCCTGATAAGAGTCACCAAGCAAGAGATAACCTGCCAAATTGTAGAGTTCGCCGTGCCAGCCGTTCACAATGTTAAGCTCAAAGAGGCGGAACGTTTGAGCAAACACATGGACGTTTCCAGACAGCTAAAGGAAATATGAAACATGAAGAAAACTACAGTAATACCGATAATTGTATGAGCACAAGGTACATTTTCGAACCAAACAGAGTAACATACTAGTAGTAACTGAAAGGGTAGATTCGCACGATTCAAAACACGACGCTGGTGAAAACTTATAGAAATATTATGGAACACCATCGAGTGCGGAAGCTGACCTACATAATCAGATAACATCGACCAACCACGGTTTAGTAGAATTTTTGTTTAATGGTGTTTTTTTTAATGTGTTTTTGCCTCCGTCGACCATTTTTTGTAAACATTACTTGTTAACACTGACTGTTTATCTTTTCGTGTCCGGACCGTCCTAATACTTTCCATCTAACTTTATTTTACTATGTCTCAGCTGTGATTGTCAGTTGGACGAAGTTTATGTTTTGTCTAAAACGCTGTGTTTGTGTACCTTCTATTGAATCACATTTATTGAAAGAAAAACAAATTCTGTTAATGTATCAACTCATCGTTTCTGTTTCCCAAGAATCCGAAGATGATGATGACGTAATAATTAATAAATTTCAAGGAACGACAATTTTGGCATGCAACAGAAAACGCATGGACGGGTAAGGCAACGGATTGAGGTGTTACCAACCAGTTCTACGTGACAACCTTTACGAGGTTTACGGTTTAATTCTCACTACAAGCTATACTAACTAAGAGTAAAGTAAAGATTAGGAACAAAGTGTAGTATCTGTTCTTCCACTACACTACATATATTATGTGTTCAACCAGTGAAGGAGAAATCATTTTATACTGAAGTAGTGTTTATTTATGTATAAATCCAGTTTTAGGGAAGGTGGATTTTCCACACATTAATAACTGACACTGTATCTTACTCTGTCCTTGGGAGAGGTAAGTAAATAGGTACATACTTAAGAACAATCTGTCACCGTGTATTAAATGAAGGGTCCGGTTTAAAATAATTTATAGATTCCCGAGTCCGACATTAAGATTCCCGAGTTCGAAAAGATGCACGTGAAGAATGTCGGAGATTATATCGACCGAGAAAAAAATAATAGACCAGTTAAGTCAAATAATACAAAAGGAATTTGTAGCGTCGCACTTTAAATAACGTTTCTCATCGAAGTTGTGTTGCTAGAAACTTAAGTTTTCAAACCTGACATATTACTGGCTTATAGGTGACACATGATGAATGCATATCGATTAAATGATGTGAGATTATATCTAAGAGATTCTATACGGGTGTTTATTTGACGGATATCTTTCGGGAAACCTTTTATCAGTTATCAGGAATGTTTGTAATCTTCCGTATTCGTAAACTACGTTGTCCTCTTCACCGGCGAAATATGTCATTCCGCTCTTAATCGGATTCCCTGTTAAAATAAAGTGAAAGGCTCGAGTCGAAACTTGAGAAAGAAAGATAATGATTTGTCACAAGTAGCTACCAGAGCTACACAATCTTTGAGATAATGTGTGGTTGTGACAGGATTATGCAGCAAGCTAGAAAAACACAGTAAATAAAGTTACTATTTCATGACAGGGGTTAAAAACTCCAATGTGAAATCAATTCAAACGCAAGGATTTTACATTCTCTGTATAAAAAAATATATTTATGCTTCTATTAATTCCGTTTTAACATGCTGCTACGGTTGCGGTCGCACTTCGATTTGGAAATAATTCGGTCGAAAAAAAGAACGAATACATTCTTTTTTATGTCATAGACGCACTACATATTTAGAATTTCAACGTCTATGTTTCGTTTGAAAGGAAAGAACACGTTCATTCTTTTAACGTCATAGACGCACCACGTATTTTCAAATATTGACTTGTATGTTTTCTACAAATCAGTCATTTTGAAAAAGTCTTGAAACAAAGACGAAACGTAGATGAATATATAAACAATTTTCGTTTTTTTTCCTTTAAGCTCGACTGACCAAACTGTAGTAGATTATCTGATGATAATAGTTACACTGTTTCCCTTGAACAATGCTCGTAAATATCCACACGCCAACAATAAAACCTGTTATTACGTTGGAATACTTTTCACAAGATGTTTGCGGGCGATGTAAACGATTCCATGAATCATTTCTTGAACTAAAAATCCTATTTGGAAAAAATAACTTCTTATATTTATTTGATATTGCTTTCATTTTTTTAGTATAAGCCTTTTCTCCTGCTTTTCCGGAAAACAAAAATAAAAAGTTGAGATGCCCTGAAAATAACACTTAAAATAGAATAGAGAGAGAATCAGACTGAGCTTGATCACTAGATCAAGATCAGTCTGATTCACTCTCTGGAACACGGGGTGAAATGGGAGAATAGGTGTCTGATTACTTTAAATACTACTAAAACCTAAGCTTCTCACATTTCACTATCAACGCTCTGATCCTCACTTTGTCATACCTGCATACCTCCTTAAGAGAAACTTCTATGACTGACCTTCACTCCAGACCTGCAATGGACGACTCATATCAAACTCGTTGCAAACGTCTGACTCCCGACGCATAAGATAGAAATACTATTGTCACATCTGGGGAGGTTCCGGGCAATTTCTTGCTTTGACAGGGTACAAAACCGACTTCGAAGTTTATTGGGAGATGTCCTCTTCTCTCCCTTACATTCTCTGTCTAACAGAAGTGATGTTGCTAGTCTTTCTCTGCTTTATCGCTATTTTCATGGTAGGTGCTTGGCTGGTTTTCCCCTGTAAAACATTCACAACAAAAACTCGTTTAGCCACACCCACTGTCAATAGTTTCCCTTTTCCCGCTCTTGCTATCAAAAGTCAAACGAAACTTCCATAAGCAAAGGTTCTTTCCTAGAAATGCCTGTCTGTGGAACACAGTACCATAGGGCTACTTATCGGCTAACTACAATATTGTCGTTTTCAAGGTCAATGTCAACAAATTTTTGTTGGACATTCCTCTTAAGTAATTTCTGATCAGTTACAACCATCGTTACAAATCCCATCGATGTTTCAAGCTCAGTAACCTTTATTCTCAAGTGGCTTTTTGGGCCTTTAAAAAATCGTTACTCGTTAATGAATAAGAGTTAATCTCAACATTCCGGTTGTTTAATTTCGTTTTTCAGTTCAATATCTGTTTTAGAAGAAAAAATTGCAAACATATTTTATTTGAAGGAAAAAAGATTTTAATTTGCTCAATTGATCTGATCGTTCCGTCGAGAAACCAAATTGGTTCTGTTATTCATATCTAAATATGTCTTAATCTAATCAGTTGTATACAACATGTCGTAAAATCGTTAGTTACTTGTGGATTCGTATTAGCGTGTTAATTCAAGACACAAACATATTTGGTAAATATAGTATATATTGAATGCCGAGTTATTTTAAATTGTAGGACCAGACACCAACAGTTAATTAAATACATACACCGCAACATACGGTTATGAAATAAAGTATATAAATTGTTTTTTCTCTCTAAAAATCTACCAAGACAAATAATCAAAGATTCCTCACACACCACCAACACCAACACCAACAAAAACAACATAGCGGGAAAAATTAATTCCTGAAGATGTCCGAAAGAAAAACAAACTCTTTAATCCATGAATTACCAGCGAACACACAGAAATTGCTGGCAGAGTCGAAACAACGATAAAACGATAAAAAAATAACGAAAAGAAAAGATTCCGTCGTCTTTAATCAGACATGTATCGATGAGAAATTTGCTGCCTTACTATATATATATATATATATATATATATATATATATATATATATATATATATATATATATGTGTGTGTGTGGGGGGGTGTGGGTGTGGGTGTGATCCTAGTTATTCAGAAAAACATTCCAAAATTTATCCAAAAGCACTTAATAAACAATTGTTCCTGCTCATTTCGAAAACATATATATATTAATGATATTCCAAATTTACCAAACATTCAAGAAGAGTTTTCCTCATTGTATATCTCCACAGTCAGGCTCAAAATAAGATGCGCCCAATATTCATTTAATTTATACCTATTTAATTTACATATTTCTTGTGTCCTGTCTCTTAAGCACTACCCTCATTTTGTATAATCTGTTATTCTGCGTACATCACGACCTCTTAAATTCTATTGTTTGTTAAAGTGTTTTGAGTGAAATATAGAATGTTTTTCTGAATAACTCGGATTATATTATACTATATAAAAAAATTCTAGTCGTAATTGAGCTGTTGTATAAACATGTCTGTTAACCTAAACAATAGTACTATAATATATATATTATTATTGGGGAAATGGTCGTTTGATCAGTATTATTGGAGATCCATAAATATTATAACTGCCCTGTTTTTAAATCTCCGAAACAGTTACATGGTAAATAGCTGATGATACCCGTTTTAATATTTCACGCTTCAGTAAAGGTCCCCTGTTTTTGTTTCATGTTTTAGATACTTGAATCCCCCTTTTTTATTTATGAATTTTCCAACGAATGCTAAGTGTGCGTTAGTTTCTCTGGGAATTTAAACTGCATTTTCCTTTCTTGTATTTTGTTTAAAATGACTCAAACCTTCTTTAGACTATATATATATATATATATATATATATATATATATATATATATATATATAGTATCTCGCTCTCAAATTGCACAAGTAATAACAAATACAAATAGAATGTATAGTCGCTATCGAACTTATTATTGCCGTACTAACCTGATGAGAAAGTATATCATCGAGCAAGGTGGAAGAGAATTTCTAAGTAATCAGTTAACGACTAGAGGGCGAGTCTAACAACGTATCTATATAGTCTTGAACAAGAATAAGTGAACGCCTCTTTTTCTCTACACTTTCTGTGTCGACTGTAGGCGAACCCCATAAAAAGGACCAAACCGTCGATAATGATCATCTCTGAGTTAGTTATTAATTGTGAAGTACAGTATAGTTCCATTCAGTTGTCTTCAATGATTACGAAATTTCATGTTCTAAAGCAGTTCAGCCCTATGCACCACACTAGACGATCAGTGAGATTTCCAGTATCATGTAAGCTACGGATATGTGAAGGTATAACGTTTCCGTTTCGTTTCGATCACACCGATTATATAGCAAATAATAAAAGGTTCAGACACTAAATATATTGTTCACATTTTTTCATATGTTAATATATTTTATTAGTTACCGAAGCTTGTATAAACTATTATACACCCGTCTAGAATATATGGTTTTGAATCGTCTGCTGACAAAACCACTCGTGTGTACCTGCATATATGCGTGCGTTGACTTCACTGGGCGTAATCGTTCCCACACGTTGTGCCGGGCAAAAGATGTGGTTTGAACTTGTCAATGATGCAACAAAGAACTCTCATTCCAGGTACAAACCATATCAAAAAGTAACAGATTTATTCATTGGTTATAAAGGATACTCGTGTTCTCGGATTGAATGGCAGACTTGCACATGAGAGTTCTCTATTTAAGCGAAATAAAATATAAGTCCCACACAGTCCTTTGTATGAGAGCCCAAAATGGTCCAACCTTCCTTCAAGGGCACCCACCGTCAACTCATTGCCAGCTCTTTTCAAAAATACAACTTCCTGTCATGCCCAAAAGGCCAGATTCTCATCCTCCCATCTCCTTTCCTCCTGATCGCTCACCCAAGCACGCCCCATTTGAGATTTCAACTTGAGATTACTGTCAGCCAGTCTGTGAACATCTTAGCATAGGTTTCCACCTTTACTGAGGCGGTGGCCCAAATAAAACTAACAAGATTTTCACTTTCTTAGTGTCTCTCCCTTCTTCTTTACTTTGGCCGAGAATCTTACACTTGCAACGTCTGTCAGTCATATGCATCACTAAAACATCCAGCCTACTGCATTTTTTACACTCGGGCGCCGATGTTAGTTCATAAAAAGTTTATTAAAAAGAGAAGAATAGTTACACAATAAATATAGAAGGGTTAATTGCCTATACGTAATAGATAGATAGATAGATAGATAGATAGATAGATAGATAGATAGATATGTCGTCTCGCTATGGAAACGGCGCCGTGGACACGTCTTCTCTGCTTGAAGTGTCGCCAGAAAAGAGAGACAAAATCTCCATCCGGAAGTCACGTGGTTTCGTACATATGATATAACAAATATTCATAATTACATCATTAAAGGCACCTTACTCAAACACTGAAAATATTGTTTCATTTGTCCATGTATCAATAGATTAAAACAAGGTGCGCTTCCTGGGATTTGGACAGGCTCTCTAGTGACACAAGTATAGAGAATTTAAGAGAATTATCTATATTTTCCTTTGTTCAACTGGAAAAGAATTGTCTATTGTCTTTTGTGTCTGTACATATTCTTCAATTGATCGGTTTTCAATTCTGCTAAGTCGCTAGAGACTCGAATACGCAGGAGATTTTTGTATTGTTTCTTATCTCGTTGATCGCTTTGTTGGCGCGTTTATTTTACGTTCTTTAATGACACGCTACCATGTTGTTTTTGGTTTTAGAAGAGATTAGTATTCTTATGGACGAGTCATCCTTTACGAATTTCTCTACACAAAAAAAATTAATCAATTCTATTTTATTATTTTCGCCAGTTTTTTAAAAAAGATTTTCTCTGTCTGAATGTTTCAAAAACTGTTTCTTTTTTATTTCTATGTAGGGGTTAATTTCACACATTTTTATTTAAGTATACATACATTCATGAAGGCATTTACTTGCCTCCCTACAAAAGCAAAATTAGACACACGGTTAGTCTTTAATGTAAGGAAACACAGCCCCCGAAAGTGGGTTACTCTGGATTAGGAAAATAATTTAAATTCCCTCAGTCTAAAAGGATTTTTCTTTCATTGACAGTACAGATGAAGTGAAGTATCAGAACAGATACTACAGTTTTATCATTGCTTAAAAACAGCTGAAATATTAAGAAAAATACTTGAGTGCGAGAGCCAACTAACGTAGCCAGAAAACACCGATTAATCACTGAAAAACTGAAATAGAATAATGTTGCGTAAAAATTACTAGAAATATAAAAAGATGACCACACGAAACCAACAAAACTGAACCTGTAAATAAGAAGAGAGACACATGAAAATCGCCGTAAAACTGTCAAGGAGGATGTAAATATCAGGGAAAAAGAGAAACATCTGCACTTTAACTGGAAGGGCACGAGGAGTACTGGAATTCTGGGTCGGCATATTATCACTCAAATTCCAGAGAAAGCCAATAGTCGTTATTAGCTAGAAACAATAGTAAACGGCTGTTCAGATAAAGCAAATTGATTTGCAACGGTTGAAAAAGCTAAGATGCTGGTAGTATAGGATGAGTTTTAACTCAGATTCCGGATAACTGTGCATGTTATTACCGGTGGCAATTATTGATAATGACTCGTGTGAGTAAAAAATAATAATAATAATCATAATCACAAGTAAACGCATAAAAAATAGATTATATTTAAAAGAATTTATAAAAATCAGATATGTATGCCCACGTATGTACATATACAAAACTGATTAAACAATTTGAATCTGTGTTATTGTATTTGAAAATTATCTCATCTCTTACTGTACATATATAGTTAAGTGATATTACCCATTTCCTTGATCCGTATAGCTTTACATATAGATGAATCTGCTCAGGCATCGACGTAAGTCAACTATTTGCGTTTGCTTCGTTGACTTTCATTGATTTTTAAATGTTATCCTGTTCAACATCTTATCTTATGATAGTCAATAATACAGAAATGCAAAGTAATATTCACTATGTTACACTTCCATTTTGGGCACATTGTATTGCCTTCTAATAAAAATTGCTCATACATTCTCGATTGACGGAATAATAGACTAGCAATTTTTAATTAACGAACATTAAGCAGTTTTAGAAATCAATAAGACAATAGTTGCTTACACTATTCATACTAATTAATATTTAATTAATTCTATCATAAAGCATCATATATGAGTTTCCTTGATTTTTACATGTTATCATGTTCTATATATATTTTTTAAGATAGTCAATTATTCAGAAATTCGAAGCCATTTAAACCCACGCGCTTAGAACTACTATTTACCTTTTAAATTTTATTCCCCCTTTTTCTGGAATTTATTCAGCTTTTTAATCCCACATACATTTCTCTAACACAAAATGTTGACGATACTAATTTAACACTTTAAAGAAAATTACGTATCCAAGCGTGACTTATACGAGATCATCCATTTTTTTTACCAAGTGACAACATAAGCTGAAGATAGCCGGGAAGTCAACGCCTTTTGAGCTTGAGAAGAAGCGTACTGATTTTGTACTGTATTTCTGTACCAAATAATATATATATATATATATATATATATATATATATATATACTAAAAGATCTCTCGTCCCAAGACGGTAAAATTAATTCTTCGAACAGAACAGTTTAGCATCTTTTTTATGTTCTCTTGCGAAGATGTAAACCACAGAACAGCTGTTATTTAACAGAATAGCAAGTAGAAATGCGCGTATAACTGCACCGTGCCATCAACACAACAATAATCCAGCTGCCTGTGTAACGAGCCGCTGTGTAGACAACCTGCTCGGATTGAATAATTGCTTAACCGTGATACAATACTTGAACCCCGTTTTACTTGTTCGAAAAGACTAAAATCAAATAAATGCAAGAGCTCTACTGCGCTGAACATCTCATCAGCGACTCGTGTCTCCTTCGGTAATTCCGTATTAATGCTTTAGCAGTCAGATCTTAGCGATTGTTTATCAAATTAAATCCTGGCTGTTTAACCGCTTCCTAGGTTATCCAAATGTCCGGCATTTGGCAGACAGACCGTGAATAATTCAGGCGAATTTATCTTGATGAATTAGCACTGAAATGTTATCTCGTTCGTTGAACGAACCAATTCCCTGGCAACGCGTATCACTTATGTCGTGTCTGATAAACCTGTTTATTTGGTCATTGGATCTCATCTCGGAACTTTCTCCGTACTGGACATCATTCAAAAAATAGTTTTATGGTTGCAATTTTTCTACGATATTATTCTTGCTTTCATATATTTATTTTAATGCTTTTTATTTCATATGTACTATTTAGACGATTCGAAATACATTTTTCATCAGTGTTTCTGCCGAGGTAACTGCCGACTTGCTTCAGGTGTTGGTTTTCTGAATTTTTAAATATTTATATGTTTACGGAATTTAGAACCGAAACTTTTATTTGATCCACGAGGACAGCTTTAGTTTCGCCATACAGGACCGTATATATGTTTTTATAATTATGTTTTTATTATCTTATTATCGCCTGTAGAAAGGATCGTACATTTAACTCCAAGACAACTGTCATTCACAAATGAATACTAATAAAATCATCTAACCGTTGCTGGAGGTTGAAGGTTCAATCCTTGCCACCGGCGATAATAACTAAGAATACGATCATAATTAACACTTTTCCCCGTTTATTTACCGACCCATTTGACGCAGTATTAAGAGTGCTCGTCAATAAACCGAAAGATTAGGGTTCAATCCTCAGTCAAGTCATACTAACGGCTTAAAAATTGTACTTAATGCTCCCTTGCTAACCACTCAGCATCATAAGATAAGTGGAGTAATCCTGGGAAAAGAATGGCGCCATCTACTACATTTCTGTGTAGGAGCTAATGAAAATGGAGCCTTCGGGTCGCCGTCGACTTTGGTTGACTACTTAACTTACGAGAACAATCTACTTATTTGTATTAAACAAAGTTGTCGATTCGAAAATCCGTACCCGTATTCTATATAAAGTTTCCTAAGTTCGAAAAGATGCGCATGAATGAGGGTCAGGGGAGTTACATTGGCCAAAACGTTGTGGAAATAATAATGATGAGTATAGTAGTTCGTATAAAACAAATTATAAATCCTCGTTTCAAGATTTCCGCAGAATATTGACCGATACTTTGTAATAGTAGTAGTAACAAGGAGGCGTTAGGTTAGAAAGTTGGCTAAAATATATTGACAATATTAAATGAAGACCGATTCTTAAGAATAGTGTACTTAACAAGTCCACCTTCTATATATATAAAGTAATGGCGCGTATTCCCATCTACATTTGACAAGTATATCTTAAATGAAAAAAAGCTACATACAAAAAATTATAATTTCTCAGTGGTTTCGGACAATTACTTTTTCGTGCTCAAACAACCAAAATGTTATTTTAAATATATTTCTTCGTTTTATATATATAATTCTGTGAACTATATTATAATGTAATAAGCAAAAAAGGTTTCTAAGCATTTTCGGATGTATCTATTTCTGCTTCCATTCATTTCACTGGCAGCAAATATTTAGTAAGATACTTTTTTCTAGTTTCACCGGTTTGGATGGACATTTCCGTAAAAGTCTTTCACATTTCCTTCTGGAGAGGATTACGTTAGTCATTAATAATGATCCGTTGAATTAGAAGATTGAATTACATATCTGATTTTTAAAAGATATGATATAATTTCAGTTGTTCAAAATTATTTTCGCCATTTTGAATTTTGGCGCCATTGGATTTGCGGTTTAAAAAATGTATTTTTAGTTCTAAAAGACGCTCTTTTTCTCGATCGTCTGCCAGGCCGGCTCACACTTTACTTTGAAATATCCTATTTTATTTGTCATCCGTCTATATATCTATAAGATGACATATCAATCACGCGGGCGCTTCCTCAAGTTTAAAATGGCATTTCCAGCACTAAATGCCTTAATTTGATGGCAACGTCGATCTTTCCTTAATGTATCTCTTTCTTCTATTCTTTTTTCAAACAATCCATTGTTTATCCTTTTTCTATATTTGTTACCCACACCCACATTCCCTCTACCTCACCTTCTCATGTTATATTTCATTCTGAATTCGTTTTTACTACATTATTTCCCCATTAATTTTTTTCCTTCTATCTCTATTTTCACATTCATTATTTGCTTTTACTTTTTTATTTATTCTTTCTTTCTTTTTCTGTCTCCACATTCACTTCAATAATAGTTCATACGTCTGTTTCTATCGTGTTTCTCTCTTGCATTTCTTCGTCTTCCTACACCTCCTCCTTTTTATTCTTCTGCTTCTATTTTTGCCACTACTACTACTCTACTACTCCTACTACTCTACTACGCCTCCTCCTCCTCCTCCTCCTACTACTACTACTACACTACTACTACTACTACTACTACTGCGTTCGTTATCTTTTCCTATGTATTTTTCTTCTCTTCTCTCCATTTTTCTTATCTGCGCTTACTCCCTATTTTGTTCTTCTGTTTCTATTTTACTACTACTACTACTACTACTATTACTACTACTACAACTATTCTTCCTGTTTCTTCTCTTTCTATGTCTCGTTCTTCTATACCATTTCTAATTATTCTCTCTTACTTCCTATTCTACTACTACTGCTAGTACGACTAGTATTCTTCTTTTCTTCTTTTCCTATTCCTTGATCTTCCTTCCTCCTCACCCCACCCCACCATATTCTACTTCTTGTTATCTTCCTTGCTTTCTTCTTTTGTTCTTCTTTTCTCTTCTTCCTTTTTTCTTCTCCTTTCATTCATTTTTCTTATTATTTCATTTGTATTCGTCTCTTCTCCTTCTTCTTATTCGCTTCTTTATTTTATTATTTCATTCTTCTTCTATTTCTTAGTCTTCTTCTTTTCTTCTTTTTCTTCTTCTTTTTTTCTTCTTTTCTTCTTCCTCTTCTCCTCCTTATTTATTATTATTATTATTATTATTATTATTATTATTATTATTATTATTATTATTATTATTATTATTATTATTATTATTATTATTATTATTATTATTATTATTATTATTATTTCATGTCTCATTTCTGTCCTCTTTGTCCGTGTCCAACTCGCCAAACCGACGGCTAAATAGTTTCTGGCTAAGATTGAAGCTTTCTAAAATTTATAGAATTTCTGTTCAAATTTTAACTTTCAACAAATACCCCCCACCAAAAAAATACTGAAGGACAGCAAAAAAAACAAAAACACAAATATCCAATTTACTTTCTTTTTGCACGCAATGTAGTTTTTTTTCAAGCCGTTCAAACGTTATCGATGTTGACCAAGAAAGTTTGACGACAGCGAAGCCATTCAGTGTCGGCCTAAGTGCAATGGTATCTCCTC
Organism: Sepiola atlantica; assembly: GCA_963556195.1. NCBI lineage: Eukaryota > Metazoa > Mollusca > Cephalopoda > Sepiida > Sepiolidae > Sepiola > Sepiola atlantica. Next base: position 90,239,128 of record OY744540.1, read on the forward strand.
AAGTCGGAAGGACAGTAAATGGGAAGAAAGTATATGAAAAGATGAAGATGGATGCACAGTCGGCGCATAAGAAGGAAAGGAAGATGGGCGGAATATTGCATATAAAAGAAAGAAATCCAGACAAACAAAAATTCTAAATCTTTTACTCGGTCATAATTTTCAATTCATCTTTGACGACAATAATGGAAACAGATAACGAGTCAGAAAAAAAGACACAGCTCAATTCCATTTTGATCAACAATTTTTATGAAAAAACGAAAAAGTAAATCTCATTTTGTTATTATTACAATTTTAATTTAGTATTTTATGAAATTGAAAAATAATTGAAAGAATGTAAAAAATAATGTTCATCTGAAGATTTAGAAGTTCAACAAGCTGCTACAGACTCAAGACCGTAAAGAAGTTATAGCTCACTGTTTTCTTGTGCGTTCCGAAAATAATCATTATAGAAGCTAGGTTGATGACGTAATCGAAATGAACAAACAGTGAATATAAAAAAATCAATATCTATCAGAAAAATATTAATATCATAGACAATTCAATTTACGAAGCGAACGATCGAAACTCGTCTTTAATTAAAGACGTAGAAAAAAAATCACAAAACGGTCTTAAAAACTATATGACTTGAAACATTTTCTAAAACACAACAGCCACACACACACACACACACACACACACACACATATATATATATATATATATATATATATATATATATATATATATATATATATGTGTGTGTGTATATATATATATATATATATATAAATGCATATTTATTTTATACGTACATAAAGGTAATCTATAGACACGTATTTCTGGCTCACAGCCGTCATAAGCATTGCTACTGTAGACAAAGATCGAACGTCAATGTCTGTCAACAGTCTGGCGTTTTACCTTCGGACTATGAGGTATTGCCTGGAAATATGTACGGTTATATATATATATATATATATATAGGGTGGGCCAAAATAAGGGTCCTATCTTTAAATTTGAATAACTTGAATTTGAATAACTTCCACAAAATAAAAGTTAAACTCACCAAACTTTATGTGTGTGTAGACTGACCCTTCCGAGATTTTTTGAAATAAATAAAACAAATTTTAGTCGAAAAACACTTCTTAAAACTTACAAAAACTAAAGTATTGTTTTTTACACTGTTTTGAGTTTTTAAGCAAAAATAATGTTTTCTAAATGAGGGTACGTTCCTTAGGGCTAATACGGCTCATGCTTGCTTCGGAAGGGGTCCTTTACTTATTCTAAAAAAAAAAATTAAAAAATCAATAAATAAAAAAGTTATGAATTTTTAAAAATAGGACCCTTATTTTTGCCCACCCTGTATATATATATATATATATATATATATATATATATATATATATATATATATATATATATATAAGATAGTACATGCATGGATATTATATTTTAAGAAAAAATAGACATTTTAAAAAGTTTACTCTCAAAAACATACTTAATTGTAGGAGCGAAATAGCAGCAAAGTAGACATAGAATAAACTTCAATTTAGTATAACTTTTTTACTGATAGATGACCACTGATCAAGACTCGGCGGCCACTTGAGGATAAAGTTTAAAAGGATTGTTGGTTTGACAATAATCGCCGCCACGAAAGACTTGGAAAAAGTGAGTTAAATGGTCAAAAGATCACTTGAGAGGACCTGATTTTCTAAGAGGACGGGCGACAAGTTTTAGTTGACATCAAACTCGCTGTTGTCTCTAGAAAACCGACTCGTTGTATCTTGTTCCACAGATGGGATATCCATAGAAGTTCCACTTGGTGTTTAGTACAAAGATAGGGAAAATAAACTAAAAGTTCTTTCGCTATATATATATTAGAAAAGATTAATAAATAAATAAAGTAAAATGATGTAAATTAATTAGTAGAAAAACTAAATAAATCTCTAAGGTAATAACGAGTAGCAACATGAATAGAAAAGATAGATTATTTTAGTCATGACGTTTTAAAATAAAAGTAAAGCTAGGTGCCAAACAAGGGAGTATTAACAACAAATCTTATTTGTTAGCAATCGCTAAACAAAACATCCGCGGATTTAGCCAGATGATTTCCTTCAGGAATCAAACATACACGCCCTCGTGAAGCTGACTTGTTATAGATATATTTTTATACTATATATATATATATATATATATATATATATTTATATACACACACATATATGTAAATGTATATATATATATATATATATATATACATTCGAGTATTTTTCTTAAGATTTCAACTGTTTTGATCATCATTATTATTATTAGTATTATTATTATTATTATTATTATTATATATAATTACTATATATTATTATTAGTACAATTAGTAGTAGTAGTAGTAGTAGTAGTAGTAGTAGTAGTAGTATCAATTACTAAAAAAGGGTGTTCACACAAGCCAGTATCAATGATTGCCGACTGAAAAAGATAAGCGGTGTTCCCTGCAGTCTGAGTGACAACAAGTTTCCCAATATTTCCCACATTCTCTACCCCTTTTCGATAACCGTGTTGCGTCATCGCAACAGCCGTTTACCATTGGTTTCCTGTTGATGCCGAGCATTGGTCTTCTCTGGTATTTGAGTTGCAAAAAGCCCGTCCCCCAAGAGTTCAATTATTCTCTGCACACTTCCAGTGGAGGTCTGGTTAGTGTTCTCCCTCGTCGTTTCTGCCATCCTCTTTGACCTGTCATGTTCACTGAACGTGATGCCTAGCAATGCTGGTGACACGATATGTGTGTTTCTGGGTATTTAATTTAATTTCTGGCAGTTTCAGTTTCCTTTGTCTACATTGGCGATGCTGATGACGGCTGATAGCTAGAAACACGTGTCCATGGATTACTTTTCTGTGCGTAAAATTATTTAATATATATATATATATATGTATATATATATATATAATAAAAATAATGACACGTCTTATTAAGGGTGACTTAATGCAATAGCCTGCATAGTCTTTACCGCCTAGGAAGTGGGAAAGTACTGAAGACAACGCTGTGTCTCCCCTCAGTAAAAACAATAACAACAACCACGTAACTTGACATTTAGGCAAGAAAAAAGCGTACAAGATTGCATGGTCTTATTGTAAGAGTCAGACTACAGACAATAATATCGAGGGTTCTTTTTTTTCCACACCTTAGCTATGCTGATGATGGCTGCTAGCCAGAAACATGTGTCCATAGATTACTTATATGTTCGTAAAAAATATTTACTAAATATATATAAATATAAAATAAAAATAACGTCTTATTAAGAACGACTTAATGCAATATTTTGTATACATATTACCGCTTTGGAAGTGAAAAAATACTGAAAACAACGCTGTTTATATCCCCAGTAAAAACAATAACAAAAAACTACGTTACGTTATATATATATATATATATATATATATATATATATATATATATATATATATATATATATATATATGTATATATATAGGCATAAGCTTGTAAGTAAAACTATGTGTACGACTATGTTTACTATTTTTATTCCGAAATCTGATTTACCGTTTCTCCATCTTGACAACCTATTCAAAAACAGACAAAAATCGATGAGACGTTCGCCGTCTAAATACTATTGTCGTCATGTCGTCATGTCGTCATGTCGTCATGTCGCCTGTCCTGCCGTCGGGAAGCCGTGGTTGTGCGTGGAAATGAGTCTATCTAAATTCTGCTGCGAATTAAAGTTCGCCTCCTCTGATTTTATCGAAACTGTTTATCTCCAACTTCTTCCAATGACGAAGGCTTGACATTGAGACGACGAAATATTTTTTTCTGTTTCACAAATTATTCCACGGTAAAACGAAATGTCAAATCAGACGAAACGATTCTATGGCAAGGCAAATGTATTCAAGGCGAAGTACATAAACACGTACTTTAATAACAGTCTGTCTTTTTCTGAATTTGTGTTTAAATGGGGAAATGTAATTTACACCAGTTTTGCAATTGGACAGCATTTATCGTCATGATTTGTATATCTTCATATAAAGTTAGGTATGCGTATTAGTATAGACACACACACACACACACACACACACACACACACATGTATATATATATATATATATATATATATATATATATATATATATATATACTAAGTCAGCGGCTAATTTACACGAGCAGTGAAAATGATCAACAAACTGTGTTTGGATCTTTTGCATGAAGCTATTTGTACTGCTTGTTATTAACCTCACTCAGAGTGCCCGGCCTTTAGTAAAGAGGGCTTATAATAATATTTATAAATAAATATTAATTATATATTGCCTACAGACATCGATGTTTCATGCTAACGCAATCTTCAGTGCAGGAAGTTAATTCTCTACGGTCGGCGGGCTCGAACTCCGATCACAAATCGCCACTGATGTGTAGTCAAGAGCGTTTCCCCGTATATATATATATATATATATATATATATATATATATATATATATATTCATAAGTACAAGATGCACTCATAAACTAATTAACTGATAATTATGAATTTTGGAACACAGCTGCATGTTTGGTAATATAGGTTATATTTAGTTTAATTTAGTTGTATTTACAGAGGGTAAATAGTGAGTGCGAGCCGTTCGTATACATTCCAACCTTTCTGTGAAATTTTAACAATAACTATTAAACACTAAATAATAAAGATTTACCAGAGCAGCTAGACGTATATGTGGGTAACGTAAGCTATATTTAATTTAATTTAGTTTCTTGTAAAAGAGGAACAAAGGTGGTGAAATTCCTTCGTGTAAATTCAAACATTCCGATTTTTGTGAAATTTTAATAATAAGTGTGAGACCGCAATTACTAAATATTCATACATTTTCAGTTTCTTTGGGGTATTTTAAATGGTTCCAAGGTGCATAACCTCCCACTTTAAAAATCGAATATTTAAGATTTGTATTAAATTTGGTCTATATTTATTCGACACATACAAATTAAGCAAGATTCCCTGAAGTTAAATTTCTGCTTAAGACCACATAAACTTAAGTCTTAAATTTTACCCATTTTGTAGAATTAAAATCATGTAATCGATTTTTATCAAAATCTGTATAAGGATTCTAGTCATCAGATTTAGTAGCACTATATCTTGATTTAATTCTTCGTAGAGGGCATAAATGTAGTGTACAACTCTTTGCGATTAAGTAATTTTACCAATTCTTATAAAGGGTATTCTTCTATATTTGAATATTGTATATTTATAACATGGCATAATTGGTTTGTCACTTGCGTTTCATTGATAACGCTAATTGGTAAATATGTTAGTTTATTGTTGACCAGAAAACAAAGACACCATTTAGTGGTCAGAATTGTAGCACTAGTAATTACAGTGACTCACTGGAATTGATACAGACGCAATAAAATAAACACGCATATAGGAGCGTGTTAAATGGTCAGCAACCTGGATGCAATTTTCTGCATCGTAATCACTTAGGAAGTGAGACAATCGAAATAATAGTAAGCAAAAACACAACGAGCGTTGCAATCACCAATAAAAATAATAGTTACATAAAAATATATTAAATATTTAGGTGATAAAAATCGTACATAGATAGGGCGTCTTGGTCCAATGGTAAAGACGCTCGACTATAGACATCAATATAGTAGGTTTGATCCTTGTCTAAGTTAACCATGCTGATGACGGCTGTGAGCCAGAAACACGTGTCCATAGATTACTTTTATGTATGCATATATTTGTGAGTTTATATAAAATAAATAACCCTTTATATACACTCACAAATATATTTGATAATACAGATATCGGGATTTATATAAATGATGGATTAGCAGTATTCCAACAAAGTCAAGGCAGAACACTTCAAGAAAATTATACATATGGAAATGAAAAACTAGGCCTAAAAGTAGAAGTACTGGCTAACATAAAAACAACTCAGTTTCTAGATGTCACGTTAAACTTTAATAAAAAATACTTACGAACCATACATAAAAAATAACGCCAATCCAATATATGTAAACCCTAAGTCTAATCACCCATCATCAATCATAATTCTAGCAACGAAAGTGTTTTTAAAAAAGCAAGCAACAGTTACAATACAGCTCTTAAAAATAGTGGTTAGCATGATACCGAAATTAAATATAAAAAACAGGACACTAATAATTACAACAAAATTAGAAATAAAAGAAAATAAAATATAATCTACTATACACCGCCCTATAATAAGATGCTAAAAACTAAACTGGGCAAATAATTCCTACCTCTGATTGAAAAACACTTCCATGTAACCAATATATATATATATATATATATATATATATATATATATATATATATATATACCTTACATATATAGATATGTATATATTTTGACAACGAGTGGAGGACTGATCAAAATATTTAAATTAAAATTGCATATATTATTTGACATGCTTTCACGTTTTTATAAGGTAATTTCTTATTTTTCAAATATAAAGATTTTTTTTATTTTAGCCAAGAAACGGATTATATATGTGTATGTATATATATATATATATATATATATATATATATATATATATATACGAACATGTCTCAATGACTAAAGGTCATTTAAAAAGCAACATTCTGTAAAATATATTCCTATCTTTTCATAACTGTTCAATTGAGCAAAATTTACGAAAGAAAAAAGGAAAGTGTATTCACGAAATTTAAATTTGAAAAACATTTACCAAAACGGAATTTCTAAGGCGTCGAATAATTGGAAATTAATGAGCGTGCAGCTCATCTGACGAAGCGGTAGTTTTTTCAATTGGAAACCAATCAAGTGGAAAGAGAGTCGATTATCCCTTGGAATGAACAAGTTGGCATTTCAGTTGTATTTAATCCTGCATGGAATTCGACGGTATTAAATCTAAACAAAAAAAAACGAAAAAAAAAACACAATTCAATAACTACATTGCATCGGCAAAATTGTATACATCAGCGAAATATCGCTGTTCAATACCAACAGAAAAAATAATGGTGATTTTTCCTTTGTCTCGGTTTTCAGACACCTCTCTCAAATTCCATCCCTACTTTATTTACTCCCACCTAAGTCACACTCCCATTTAGAGATCAACCTGCTTGTATTCAGTCCTAAAAAAACGAGAAAACGGTTGGGCGGATCTTACTAACCGATAATTTGGTTGTCCGACGCCCCACGTACAATGGATGTGTACATATATATCTACATATATGAGCTAATGTTTGTTTGTTTGTTTGTTTGTGTGTAATAGGTTTCTATATGTTTAGAGTCAGGATATTTAAATAAGTTTCAAAAAGGGTTACCTTTTTTCAAATAATCTAAAGACACCATTGAAATTTTCTTTCAAATATATCTGGTGACAGTCGAGGTTATTATCGGTTAGGTCCATTAAATGACTGGCATATCTTACAATGTAAAGAAACTAAATTATTTTTTAAAAATTGTCTTTGGTTTATAAAACAAAGATAAAGTTAAAGAAATACTATATATTTCAATAACGTATTTAAAATGGTTTTGCCATTTATTTTTATTCGTATAATTTTGATTAAAAGATAAATGAAAACGAATTTGTTTCGATTCTTTAAAACTATTTACAGTGTTGCACTTGTCGATAATGGAACGTAGCGTCAAAGAGTTATCTTTTTTTTTAAAGAAAACATCACCGCGCTCACAGTTGTTTTTATTACATACTGCAAATGTTTTTATTGCAACAATTTTAAACATGGTTATGTTTGAAATTATTTACGTCCAGCAATACATCATAAGCACCGTTCAGTGAATACTATTGCTACTTGCACCCTGGCACAGTTTTGCCCTACGTTTCCTTCCCTACAATTTTTATTTTATTTCATTTTTTCAAATTTTAAATCTTGGCCATTGCCAACTTATCTATCCCAGCGACTTCCTCTGATGATAAGATTTTGATCTTTGAAAATCCTGGCTTAAGGAAAATTTAACTTGAATAAATTGCCTTTTTGCGGATTATACCTTGCTTTGAACTTTTGAATTGAATTTGGATTTGGCTTTTGCTTTCTCTAATTCCTTTCCACTCTCCTTCATTTATATATATATATATATATATATATATATATATATAGATAGATAGATAGAGAGAGAGAGAGAGAGAAAGAGAGATAGAGAGAGAGAGGAAGTAATCTTCACCACTCATACAAGCAAGGAGACCGGATGTTAAAATAATTAACAAGTAGGAAAAATCTTGAAAAATCGTAGACTTCGCCATTCCAGCAGATCAAATAGTGAAAAATGAAGCAAATGCACAGAACAATCCAGAGAACTGAAAAGAATACGAAGCATGAAGAAAGTCAGTATAATACCAATAATCGTAGGAGCACTTGGAGCAAACCTAAAAAAAACTCGAAAAAAGACTATGAGAAATTGGAATCAAAGGAATTATTGAAACCATACAAAAAACGGCAATGATCAAAACAGCTGCAATCTTAAGGAAAAACCTAGAATGCGGAAACTAACCCGCATAAGCTACGAAGGGTAACCAGTCACATGGAATTTACAACAGGAAGAAAACAAAACCGCACGAAGAACACCACATCAAAAATAAAGGAACAGAAAATGCAAGAACCATCACTTCATTATGTCCTCCCCCCCCCCCCCAATAAATTACACCGGCCTCAGCTGACACCACATAAAAATGAACCAATGAACAGAAATGGCAAGAAACACCATAAGCTCTCCTACACCGCTCTCCCCTCGTCCTTCCTTGGGGAGGCTTTTTGCAACCGAAATCCCAGAGAAGACCAACGGTCGTTACAAGCGAGAAATTAATGGTAAGCGACTGTTGCAATACCACAAAGTGATGTGCAATGATTTTCGAAAAGTGGTGGTGAGTACTGGAAATCTTGCGAGGATTGTTGTCACTCAGACTCCAGGAAACAGAACTTGTTATTATCAGTGAGTAATCACTAATGATGACCTGTTTGAGAACTCCTAATGAATACAATCATAATTATCATAATAATTATAGTAATAATGACAAGCATTTATTTATAAGAGACGAATACGACCTAAGATGGAGTCCTGCTGCCACATCTGGAGAGGTGCTACTTCGAGCATGTTTTTGTTGCCTTAACAGAGTACAAAATCGACTTCACAATCTAGTGGGAGATGATCTCTTCTGTTCTTTATAACCAATGTCTCACGGAAGGGACGTCACTAGTCTTTCTCTAATCTATCGTTATTTCCATAAATGTATTCGACTGAGCACCCATTTCCGGTTTCTTTTTTAACACATTCGCGGCAAGAATTTGTCTTCGACTACAACGGAAAATAACTTGCCTTTCTTTCCCCATCCGCCTAGTGTCAGGCGGAGTTTCTATGAATATATTTATTTTCAAAACGTTTTCGTCTGTGCAACACATTACCACAGGACTGCTTAGTTGGAGACTACAACATAATTGTCTTCTCTGATATAAGCAACAACTTATCATACACTATCCTCATAAGTAATCAAACTTTGTTTATTCCATTTATCTTTTTCTCGACTCTCATAATATTATTAATTTGGCAACTAGAGAACAGCTCTTTCCGACGACGAAGAAAACAACGATAATTGGTGGGGATCAAAGAAATCCCTCACGAATGATACAGTTATACCACTTTATATCCCATAAAGAAACATCCGACAAATTTTTCGTTAAGTCTTTGACGTTCTATAAAACATCCTACAATCTGTTCAGCCGTTTCTCAGATGTTATCTTCCATGGCCTTTAAGCTAAGAACAAAGTATAGTATCAGTTCAAGTGCTACACTTAGTTTATTATGTCCTCGGTCAGTGAGGAAGTAGTCGTTCTAGACTGAGGCAAATTTTATTTTTTTCCAACCCTGTTAAAAAATTTAATTCATGTGTGGTGCACAAAAAAGAAGCAGGAAGCAGTCGGGGTTGCAAACAAGAAATGCTCTTTGGGCGACAAACCCCAACAGGGTCGAGTAACAACAAGTAACAATTAAAAGAACGAATTTATTTGCTGCAGTAAAAGCCAATGGTCTGGTGTCTACTGTAATACAAACACACACTAAGAGAATAACAGGATTTGAATATATAGGTTTGTAATAACCTCCTACCATCACCATGAATACCAGTTAATAACCTCCTAGTATCATCATGAATACCATTCGCCCATCTTCGCTTATGTTGGCCACATTTCACCCGAAGGCTGAACCCACAATCCGTAAGTACAATATTTTCCTTTTTTTATAATCCAGTGTGCAGCGGAGCAGCATTTTCTCAACATTAAAAATCTAAATTGTGTCTAACTTTGCCCTCATGGGGAGGAAAGTAACAGGAACTTTCTATGTTCAAATCAACCCAGACTAGTACAAGGTAATTCATTATTTTTGAATCAATTCCATTTTTTCTTTCAACAAAATCTGCTTTTTCAAACCAAACGCATAACTAATTACAACAAAAAAAACTGTACCGTAAATTTTCATCTGATTTCTGATCGATAGTTTTTTTTTTAATATCGAATCTCGTGTGAATCTCGTCATCTTCGTTTTTCTTGTTTTAAATATCCGTTGTTTTCGCGCCCATTTCGCCCGAAGGCCGGCAAAGATACACGAAGAGGAATTAATTTGATAAACAGACCTCTCATCTCGGGTCCCCCACCACCATCAACTTCCGGTTTTACATTTAACTTCATTCTTGTTTGTTTGATAGCAAGGTTTTGTGAGTCGTTGGGTGTGGGGGAAATCGAACAGGAAAATTTGAAAGGAGAAAAACATGTTGGAAATTCAACGCTTATTTACACTTGAAAAAAAACCCAAATAAACTGACAATTTAGCAACGCTGCATTTTATCAATTAAAGAAAAAACTTTTTTTTTTACTTTTTCTTCTTTATTCTCTTTTCAATTTCTCGAATATTTTTCTTTTTTTTTCTTTCTCCCTCTTCCCTTTCTTTTTTATTTGCATCGTCTTTTGCTGTTTTCGTCATGTCGGCCTGCGGTACATAAACAAAAAGTATCTAATTACATCACGGGCTACATAAGAGTTTTTCACAATATATTAGTGTCCCTATTTACTTTCCACCGTCTCCGCGAAGGTAGAGTTAGACACAATGGCGGCTTTTAATGTGGTGAAAATCCACCTACCGATGGATTTGGACAAAAATTAAAGTTTTCCCCTTCACCGACCGAGGATAGAAAAATCGAAATGCAGCATGAAAACAGATACTACAGTTTGCTCCTAGCAAAACGGCTAATATATTAGTGTATTTTTATTGAGTAATAATGTGGACCTGGCAGGGATCCGGAAAGTAGACACGAACTCGGGATTAAGTGAAACAAAGTATATGAAGAAAGTATAAATGGCTGAACGCCTGTCTGACTGCCAGGTATTTAAATGCTTCCCACCGCAGTAATATATGACACAAGGTCAGGAGGTGGGGGATATGTCAACCCAGCGCCCCTAAAGGAGGTGTACTCTGGCCTAGCAAAAATAACCTGGTCAGCCTCGCCGGCATTCCCCGGTCAGAGCGCCTCAGGCAGTAAGCAAGGAACTTACTCCCCCTCAAAGAGGGGAGGCGAGGCGTGAGAGGGTGGACAACCCAGGATAGTATACCTCAGCCAGGCAGATAAAAGGCCACCAAAATGGCCCAGTTCCTGCCGAACTAATTGTCAAGGACGAATCCTCGAAGTCTTCAATTAATTGAAGTTAATGAGAGACTGAACAGGTTGGGGTAGTTCCAACACCGGAAGGTGTGTGCTCTCGGTAATTATTGTGAAGCAAAAGAGTTGATATAGTCCGTAATTTAAGTACCATAACAGGTAATAAACCTTTTCTATTTTCTTGATATTTACAAATGGTCACCTTAGTCACGAATAAAGCACTAATGCTAAGCACAGGAAATTGTACATTATCCTGTAATATGAACTAACAAGTTATCTCCATTGAAACATAATTAGCCAACCTAAGAATGTACTTTCCTTTTTTCGGAATTCATATACCAAAAATATATCTATTTCTATCCACTTTCGAATTTACAAACCGTATATATTTCTGTTTTCTGGCTTGAACAACCAGGTAATAGGCCGCCGTCTGACAAGCTGTCAATCTTGGCAAACTATTCACCAAGCCAGGCCGCAATCGTTTCGATCTCACTCGCTTGTAGTCGCATTTAAACAAGAGTTTCGGAAAGCGCCATCTATGCATGTCTTTCCCTTCTAGAAGCCATATTCGCGCCCATACATCAACATTCCTAATCCGTGTATTAATCAGGACATCACAGATATTATGAAGTCCATATTAATCTAGTAAAACTTTCGGTTGACAGAACAAATAACTCATCTAATAAGAACACACGAGAAACACCCTTTTCTCAAGCCTTTATTCGCCTACATATTTACTTCCTTCGCAGGAAGATGTAGTATAAGGCCAGAAGGCGGGGAGAATATACCAGCACACAGGTGCACTTGGCCCAATAAAAATTGCCTGAGCAGTTCCTGTCGATATTCCCCGTTGGGAGCGCCTCATGCAGTTAGCAGTTAACTAACTCCTTTCTAAAAATGGAAGGCAATACCTGGGAATGTAAACATCTTACGATTCCCCAAAACTAATACAACACTTTGACAAATAAATGACCACCGCAATGGTCTAGTCTATGTCGGACGGATTTTCGAGGACGGATCATTGACCGGTATGCTGGGCGTAAAGAAGAATATGGTTTTCTTAGCTTAAAAATAAATACAAGAAAGAAAGAAATATATCGAAGTGGAGACGTCCCTCCGTTATAGAATGAAGGATATTTAGATAGTCCAACTTATGTCTATATAAAGCATACAGAAAGAAGCAGGAAGGGGAGGGGGGCGGATGAAGCGTTCCAGCAGAATTAACATCAGCTACTCAAAGTGTAATGTTTAATTTATTTCACAAAACAAGATGAATAAATTATAGCATTTAATCTAAATGGTTAGTCAGTTGAGAGGTAGGTCAGTTTTAATTACTTACCACCAAAGCAAAATGTGGTATAAGGCCGGAAGGCGTAGATAGCCAGCTCTCTCGATGGATAATTCTGTCTGCGTACAAAAGAGCCCAAAACGAACCCATTGGCATTCTTACGTAGGAGCGCCTAAAGCGGTCAACAATAAACCAACCCCTCACCAAAGATTGAAATACTGCCTGGGAGCGTGCATCTCCTTGGACAAAGCTGGACCATTGCTTATCACGACAAGGATATTTTGGTGCTGCCAAATCAATCCTGCGGAAATAAAGAATTGAAATGCCAGGATTAAAAATAACACGACTGCAGAATTATTTTCCCAGTAAGAATCACGGCGCTAAAATATATTTTCTCCACCGGTCTTTTTAAAATTTTAGAATTAAGTGATAGGTCATAGCAATTTTAGAATTAAGTGATAGGTCATAGCCACCTGGTTCGAACTGGAAATGAGAAATTTTTTTTTTTTTTTTTTTTTAACATAGTTCACCCCAAACAAGGCAGGCCGCCACTGTAGACGTAAGGGGCTACTGAGAAGGAAAAAAAGGGAGACGGTTGGGGGGTCAACCTAAATTGGATTCTGCGCAGCGAGATGTCTGTTTACATTAGTTTTAAATTTCTGCATGTCAGGTCTGTCGGGGAAACAGGGGGCCGGGAGGGAGTTCCAGAGGCCTGCAACACGAGGAAAGAAGCTATTTGAGTAGAAAGTTCTTCGGCATCTGTGGACCTCCACAGTGAATGTATGGGATTTAGTTGATTGTCGAGTTGGTCTAGTGAATTTACGTCGAGGGGGCACCAGAGTGGTCAATTCATCGGAGCATAATCCATTGAAGTATTTGTAAAACAAGCACAAGGATGCTACATTGCGGCGATGGGACAGGGACTGGAGCTTAGTTGACAGCGAGGGACCTATTAGGTTGGCGATTCTTTTTGGGGCCTTGTCAAGGAGGGAGAGACTAGTAGATGATGCACCAGCCCAGATATGGCAACAATAATCCATGCCTGGGCGGATGGTGGCTTTGTAGAGATACTGGATAATGTCAGGTTTGGGATGTGTCAGAGATTTATCGTTGACGCCAGGTTGATAATGGAATACTCGGGGCATCATTCATTTTTAGAGAACTCAAAGGTTGACGAATAAAGAAATCAACAAGCTGGAGACAGCTAGATTTCTCATGGTAGACAGTTGATCCAGCCTCTCAGAATACGACCAGAATAAACATTTAAAGGGAGAGAAAAAAAGTAGCTGTGGGACCAACTCAGGGCGAGCATAGGTGACAGGTAAACATTAGCGGGTGTTAGGGTGGAAATCACTAGAATAGCGGTTTGATACAAATTTTCCTAAAATTGTAGATGCTGACTGTCGAGAACGGTTTTCTGTGAGTAAGAAAAAAGCCAGAGGGTGAAGTTTCGCAACGTCTTCGCAGCAAATGAGTGTGAAAAATATCATAGATGACTACAGAAGTCATTCTTATTTTTTAAAAGATGGGGGTTTACATTAATTATTTCTTTCAAATTCACACTGTACGTACACTTCATCCGCATATGATGGAAGATTAAGAAATGTCCTGACTGTTCCGTAGAGGGCACGCGAGAACCTGCACAGAAACGACATTGAGTTGCGTGTGTGTTCTATTGCCAAACGCAATATAGCAAAATAGTTCAAGCAAATTGAGTGTCTCGGCTGCTCATGCAAATATTGACTCGACTGTCGAACCAATCAGTAGTTCCTCTTTGTTATCGATATAAATCAAACGCCGAAGAACTGAGTGAATCAGGCTGGGAATCGCCGAGCACATTGCGCGTCCCGTGAAAGCTAGGCGGTTTGGTGCAGGCTACATTCTCGTTGAAAGTGAATCGTTTCACGTTTTAATGTTGGAAAAATCCAGTTTCTTAAAAGAGGGCACTCTGGATTGGGACAAGAATTAAAATTGTCTCAGTCTAGAAGAATTTCTCCTTTACTGACGGAGGACAGAAAGGTCAAAACTAAATATCAGAATAGATACTATGTATTCTTGAAGATTACGTGTTCGGTGAAACATACCCAGGACAGATGATTTGCCCACAATTGTTGCTTAATGATTATGCCGAAAATTATTTCAGACTCAGTCCGATCATTTGCAGTTTTCACCTGCTTCCGGTGTCACCAGTTTTACATACACAGTGAGTAGGAATCAAGTGTATTAATGGCTCACTACTTATCAAGACCCGAGGACAACTCGAGGATAAGGGTTAAAGAGATTGTCAGCCGAACAATAAACGCCACCACAGGATGATTAGAAGCAATGATTAGAATAGGCAGAATATTTCTTAAGGCTTATTCAAGACAATATTATTCTCCTTTCGTATGAATCAGAAGATTCTGGTGTTGGCATTAGTTTCCCTGATGTTTTTCTAGTTAGAAATCTTTCTGAAAAGACATCGGATACTTACGGGAAGGACCACGAGAAGGTTGCCAACATCCTTAAATTAAAGTAATACTGTGGAACCGACTGGATTCGAACTTGGAACACTCAGGTCCGTGTCGATATCCACTTAACCACCTCCCAAGATAATATTAATAAGTATTTGTTTATATTAGACATTCATTCCAGGAAGGATAATCCCTTTTCAGCCACAACCAAAGTGAGACTTTTTTTTCACTTTTGTCTGTATTTCTCTTATCATTTTCCTTGCTTTGTTTTTGTTTAAATCTAAATCTATTTAAACGGGTACAGAAAACCTTTTTTCAATGTAACCTCTTGCTCCTAGTATGGTAATATTTCACCGCCCATCCGTTGTACTCGCAATTTTCAAATCTTCCCCAACGTACTGTTAGCTCCAATATAATTACTTTATTCCGATCTTCACTCTATATTACCATATCTGCCCTTTGCGCTGTATCAATCACTGGGGAAAACTAGAGGCTTTACTATATAAAAATTCATTTTCCATGCTTCTTTCCAATTTATATTTATCTTTGTCGCCTTACGATTCGTTGTATTTATTACTTCCCCTTTGACATAATTTATATTTTCTAAGTATTCAATCTTTGTTTTTTTCCCCATCATTTATTTCATCCACTTTTTTTCTGAACATTTTTCCTATGGCCTTCATCACTTGGTGTTGTTCTCAGTTTTGCCTAGCTAGTCCTATGCAACAAAATGTGCTTCACCGTTCCGTTTTTGCCGCACTTACATTCATAAACTTGGCTCTGTTTCTAACGTGTTAAATTTGCTGGTGAAGGAAGTACATCATAAGTCGATTTTGTCAAAGAATGATAATCTCGCTGCCGCCATCGCCCAGACCCCTTTCCAACAAATCTTCTTCTCAACCACTATCGACTCCCATTGCAAACACTGTCCTTGTACACTACTCTGTACCAGCTTTACTTTCTGTTCTTCGTTTATACCATTCACAACATATTTTTCTCCACATTGCTACTTACATAAAATGGTTCAAAACCTCCCGCTCAAAATCCTTCCCGGTTTATTTTTACTGATCCTATGATCTCTCAATCGTCTACTTGCTTGATAGCCTCAGCGAATCCATGTTCTGAATACCACTTTTTCCCCGTCCAAACTTCTGAGACAATGTTCTCGAAAAACATGTTATACGGAATATAGCCGCCAAAATATACTTAAGTATACAATATATCTAAATGAATAAATGCAGAAAGTTGGGTCCATTTCGCGCACGATCGATGAAGTCAAAACGCGCTATTACAAGGTCATTCAACTTTATACAAAATGCACATCATCGTTTTTATATACTGCGTATGTATATGTGATATAAGTCACAAGATTAACAAATTTACATATTGCTTTTAAAAATTACAGTTTATTAATTAACTATATGTAATTTATTCTTTTAATTAATGATTGTTTTGATTTTAATATACGAAATAATTTTGTTTAGGAATATTGTTTTATTTTGTGGACAAATATTTATCACTTGTGTTCAAATGTTCTTTTACATCCTTTTCTGTAGAGATTTTCTTAATTATCAACAAGTTACGTTCTGTTTCGGATTTTTTTTTAGATGAGGATTTATAATGTTTAATCCTTGTGATTATTCGGACTACTGTTCTCATCTTCAGTGTTGTGCTCACAACGTTTCGCCCGATGTAACCTCTGACCTTCTTCAGGTGTATCTTGTTGAACGCGGGAATTTTTCTGTCGAACTCGGGAATCTGCACGGAATTTCGAACGGAACCCTTTATTTAATCTATGGGGTTAGCATTATCTCGTTATGTCAGCCATGACCGGGTAGAAGTCTTCAGTAATTCGCAATTCCTAGTATCGCCCGCACTGAGTATTGAACCTTCAACCTTCAGAAGACTGCACCTCGAACTGAATTTTACTTAGTACTTTATCCGTTACGCCACGGGTCCTTGCGGGCAAGGCATTAGTAATTATAAAATTAATAACAGAAAACTTTATTATATAAATCTCTTTATATATATAAAGATGGACAATATTTATATATTTGTGTGTACAGGATTCACTCCTCAACTAATTAACTGATCGTTATGAATACAGCTGCTAGGCGTAGTGGGTCCAAATGTCTGATATATTTAGTTTAATTCAGTTTATGCACATAGGATGAAAGCCATTCGTGAAAATTCAGATGCCTCCGATTTTTGTGAAATTTTACCAATAAGCATTAAACTTCAATTAATAAATATTCCCCAAATTTCAATTTCTTTTGATTATTTTAAAAGGTTTTAAGTGGCATAATAAAGGCACAACCTCCGATTTAAAAAAGTCGAATATTCAGACTTGTATTGAATTTAATGTATAGTCATTAAGCCACATTCCCTGAATTTCAATTCGTTCTTAAGACCTCTTAAGCTTAAACCTTATTTTTTTGAAATTTTCTAGAATCAAAATCAATTACATAATTTTGATCAAAATTAGAGTAAGGATTCTAGACATAAAGTTTAGTATCATTATATCTTGAGTTTAATCTTCGTAAGAGGACATAAAAGTGGTGCAAATCTGTTCAGTTCGGTGAATAATTGTTACCCGTCCTGGGACAGGTATGTTTCTAGTATTAATATAAATATCAAGTTATGTTAAATATTTCAACTGATCGTGCCCTGTTCTTATATTACTTTTAACCTCTATTCCTGAATTCGTCCAATAATTAAATCGTAAAATGTTATACTTTATTGACGAGAAATGGTGAAAAAAAGTTTCATAAGTACAAATTACAAATTACAAATTAAATGGTATCTTTTTCGATAGAAAATCATAATCGTGTAAGATATATAACGAATACATTTTTTAAATTCAATTCTGGTGTTGCATTGTCCAAGGGAAATAACTTTGCATTGTCCAAGAAAAATAACTTTTAGCTTTACAGAGTAGCATCCCTTACAAATGATTGTCTTAATAAAATTGTGTGGGCGTATTTGCAGAATGTGGGACAACGCCATTTTATTTTTTAAAATTTGACAAAAAGACCATTTCAAATTTGAAAAACATTTTTTTTTACGTGGAAAAAAACTGAAAACATATTTATGAATAAAAGACATTTGTTTTTACATGTTTTAAAGTTTGTTTATAAAAATTAAGCAAACGGGTTTTAAAACAAAAAAGAAATGTATTATAGAATTTTTAAAAAAACAAGAAACGTTATTTTTTATTTCTTTTATATATATATTTATTAAATGAATAAAATCATTTTTCATAAATATAACTTTTGACACTTTCGCCATATCACGGCCTAAGCATAGAGTGTTTTTTTTCCACCTCATTTTGCTGGTGTTAAAATTGCAAGTATATCCACGCGTTCTTCCAAGAGAGAAAGTTTCGTCTGGTCTCGTTAGCGGTCCTAAAGAAAGTGAACTTGTATTAAAAAATTAAAAAATTAAAAAATAACGTTTATTTGTTGTTTTTTTTTTTAAATTCTATAACACATTTCAAAAAGCGTTTTCTTAAAGATTTGTAACCCCTTTAAATTTAAACAAAGGAATGTTACTTAAGGAACAACATCTTTAACTGCGAAACAATGTTACGTTCATAAAAACTGCTGGCCATTGTTTACCATTTCCAACAGAAGAAAAAGCGGTGAAAAATAAATAGTCAACAAATAACTGTTACCACAAGCAAAAGGAGTTACTTTTCTACCTACTTGCTTATTTCTTGTCTGTTTTGGGGTATTTTAAAGCGCTTTTATTTACATGTCTCATTGATGCTTTCTGGGTCTTTTGAACCCGCCGTATTCAAAATGGCGGCGAACTTTACTCTAACTAAAACATTTAGGTCGTAGAAAAACGCAACAATCGAAAACTATACAAAAATACAGCTAATTACTGTCACTTATCGATCAAAAATGTAATGTATAATGTATAATGTCTGTATATTTTAATTGCTGTATTTTTGTTTTATTTTCGATTTTTAAAATACTTTAAAACACACAAAAAACATTTGCAGATAGGTAGAAAAGTAACTTTTCTTGCTTTTGCTAACATTCATTTGTTGATTATTTGCTTTTTTTTCACCTATTTTTTTTCTGTTGGTATAATAAATATATATATATATATATATATATATATATATTATTAATTTTATACGTACATAACAGTAATCCATGGGCACGTGTGTCTGGCTAACTTAGACAAGGATCGAACCTTCGATATTGATGTCTATAATCCAGTGGCTTTACCACTGGACCAAGACGCTTGCCTAGAAATATGTCCGATTTTTATCACCTAAATATTTAATGTATTTTTATGTAATTATTTTTATTGGTGATTGCAGCGTTCGTTGTTTTTTTTGTTTTTTTGCTTACTATTATTTCGATTGTCTCACTTCTTAAGTGATTAAGATGCAGAAAATTGCATTATTAGTCGCCCTTAACTTTGTAGGACGTATTTTTCGTTAATATATATTTTTTTATTAATATTATACGTACATAAAAGCAATCCAATAATCTAGGAGTCGATAAAATGTAATTTAAGCTGAGATTTTCGTCGAGAAACAGAGAGTAAATTATCATTCGCTTAACAGGAGGAAAATTTTTCTACACTCCGTTGTTCCTTCGCGGCTCGGCCGACTACTCAACTCACATGCACACCTGCTTACACACCCTGCTGACGAAAAGCGGCAGACACAGACACTAATGCATCCACGCTCTATCAATTCTTAACTCACTCACGCATGCACACACACATTCATACACTTACGCTTTCTAACACAAAACATCACATTAATGTCTACACCGTAGCACGCGTACACACACTTATAAACTTCGCATGAATAATTAATGTCTTGTATATATATATATATATATATATATATATATATATATATATATATATATATATATTGTGTTCTTTAAATAATATTTACTTTTTTCATTTCAATTTTCATACATGTTTCTCTGGTAACGTTTTAATAAGCTACCGCCTACACTGCTACATAATTGAGACTCTGTATTTTGAATCAGGCACACTTTCTGATAAATACCTGAAAACAGGAAAAATGCCTTTCGAGACCACGTTTTTAGATGCAATATTTTTTTTTATTAAAAATCATCATTTACATTTTTTTTATCTTGACTTATTTTTTTCTTATTAATTTAGGACGATTACACACCATTCTTAAGAGAAAAGAGAATCTGTTTGTCCATTTTCAAAGTTGCTTCCCAGAACTATTGTCAAATGTTATTATCATTTTCTTATCATTCAAATGTTATCATCATTCAAATTTTATTATCATTCAAATAGTTTACATGTTAAAAGAGAAGTTGGTCATATTTCATCACCCTGCACCATTATTTGGCCGCCACTTCATCAACATCGAAGTAGAGAACTACTATCACAGAAAGAAAAGGTTTAAATCAGACTCTCTTTTCTCTGAAAAAGGATGTGTTATCGCCCCAAATTAATAATCCCAAAAAAAAGTTTTAATAAAAATATTGCATCTTAAAACGTGGTCTCCAAAGGCATTTATTTAGTTTGTTTTCAAAGTTTCTATATAAAATAGATATTTAAACTGAAAACACGTCTTATTAAGCATGATTCTTTACCGCTGAGGAAGTATCAAACCCTGTTTCTATCGCCAGTTTATAGACAAGGGAAGTAACTTAGAATATATCTTTCGGAATTACTTCCCTTTGAGCAGACACAAACGTACCTCAATATTGTTTTATAACACATTATCAGAGATTACTTCCCGTGTGTCCAATATTTTCAAATAAATAAATACTTTCATAACATATGTGCGTGTGTGTGTGCGTGCTCTGTTGCTATATGTAAACACTCATCGAGCGTTCACCTTGAAAAGGATGATATATCAAAAATAGAAGCTAGATGCAAAAACATATTTCCCATATTACCAACGGACAATTACCATCTGGACAAACCCCGTTTTACACGAACTTTTTTCACCCTTCACTTTCTTAATAATATATTTTTTCAAATGTTGAATTTTGGCTTTCATACTGCCAACTTATCTACTGTATAATTCCTCTGATGATAAGATCTCGATCTTTGAAAAGCCTTGGCTTAAGGAAAAAATAATAAACAATGTTATTACAGAATATACCTTGCACTGAACAATCGAAGTTTGAAATAAATCTGGACATTCGTACATGTTTATCACTCTTCGTTCATCTATCTTTATATATATATATATATATATATATATATATATATATACATATATATATATATATATATATATATATATATATATATATATATGTATATATACATATGTATATATATATATGTATATATATATGTATATATATATGTATATATACATATGTATATATATATGTATATATATATATGTATATATATATGTATATATATATATATGTATATATATATATATATATACATATATATATATACATATACATATATATATATATATATATATATATATATATATATATATATATATATATATATAGGAGTACAGGGTATGTCAGAATGCACAGTCTATGAAGAAAAATAAATGTAAATATTGTTACGCGGTGTATGTTTAAAACCAAATATAAATATGTATACGTGGTGTCTCAGAATTGAAGGTCTATGTTGAAAACTAAATGTAAATATAAATGCAGAGTGTCTCAGAATGAACAGTCTATGTTGAAAATTAAATGTAAATATGGGTACGGGGTGTCTCAGAATTGAAGGTCTATGTTTAAAACAAAATGTAAACATAAATACAGAATGTGTCAGAATGATCAGTCTATGTTGAAAGCTAAATGTAGATATACATGAAGGGTGTCTCAGAATGAACAGTCTATGTAGAAGAATAAATATAAATATGGATAAAGGGTGTCTAAGAATTGAAGGTCTATGTTGAAAACTAAATGGTAAATATAGACACAGGGTGTCTCAAAATTGACTGTCTATGTTCAAAACTTAATATTAATATGAATACATGGTGTTACACAGTACACGATCTACATTGAAAAATAAATGTAAATATGAATACAGAGTGTCTGAAATTGACGGTCTATGTTGAAAAATAAATGTTAATATTAATACAGCCTGTTCAAGAATGAATAATCTATGTTGAAGAAAATGAAAATATAGATACACCGTGTCTCAAAATTTACAGTCTGTGTTGAGAACTAAATGTAAATATAAATACAGGGTATCTCAGAATTGATGGTCTATATTGAAAGCTAAAGGTAAATATGGATACAGGGTGTCTTAGAATTGGCGGTATGTGTTGTATAACTAAATGTAAATATGTATACAGGGTTTTTAAGAATGCACGGTCTATGTCGAAAAATAAGAGTAAATATAGATAAAGTCTATCCAGCAATGCACCGTATGTTGAAAACTAAATGTAAATATGAATACAGGATGTTGCAGAATTGATAGTCTATGTTCAAAACTAAATGTAAATATCTGTCTCAAAAGGCATGGTCTATGTTGCAAATTAAATGGTAACATTAATAAAAAGTTTCCTATGATTGAAGGTTTATGTTGAAAACATAATGTAAATACGGACAAAAGGGTATTTCAGAAATGAGGGTATATGTCGAAAACTAAATGTAAATATAAATACAGGGTGTCTCAGAAAGCACGGTCTATGTTGAAAACAAAATGTAAATATGAATACAGAGTTTATCAGAATTGTCTCTATGTTGAAAAATAAATGAAAATATTACAACAGGGTGTTTAAAAATGTACGCTCTATGTTGAAATTGCAATATGAATACAGTGTATGTCAGAATGCACAGTCTATGAAGAAAAATAAATGTAAATATTGTTACGCGGTGTATGTTTAAAACCAAATATAAATATGTATACAAGGTGTCTTTAAATTGACAGTCTATGTTGAAAATTAATATAAATGTAAGTATATGGTGTCTCACAATGCACGCTCTATGTTGGAAAATAAATATAAATATGAACACCATATCTATATGTAGGATACAACTTTAAAATGTATTAACTTATTATTTGCTGCAGCAAACCCATCCTCTATCTACGGCACTAACCTGTTTTCATTTCAAATTTCTGCATCTATATTGGTGAATTTGGTGAAGTCGAACCTTTCTTTTGTGTCCTTATTTGACAAGGTGAAGATTACGCGAAATATCAAATGATTTCTAATCATCCGGACATCACACACAGCTAACACCATACTTGCTGTGTATGTTATTGAAAATAAAAATAAATAGATAGTTGTAAGTCCTCTCCTTCGATTGTTTATTTTTGTTCTTTCCAGCTTCTCATCAATCCGGCTCTCTGAATAGCCTTCAGCCTTTTTATACTTTTAATACAATTCCAAGCAATGCTTCAAGCAAACTACTATTCTCTCTCTATATATATATGTATATATATATATACAGGAAGTTAATCCAACAAAATATATAAGAGGCAACTAATACCTTTTAATTAGTGAAACATCCGGATAAAGCTCAATATACTGGATACCAAATCCACCGTAGCTGATTGAGTGAGGGTCGGGATCGGGGGTGTCCAGTTTTGGAGATGTGTTCGTTAAATCCTCCCTGCCTAAATGGTTAGACTCTGAAAATGCCTATATACCCCTTTAAATTTTTTAAGTTGTAAAAGTCTAAATATTTAAATGTTTAAACTCTAAATATTTTTATAATTTCTTAATTAGGAAAAATTAAATCTTAAATTAAATTAAATGGATCAAGAGAACAATAGGGACCCCAGATCATTAACACAAGACGCGGGACATATTTTGGAATCACCGGTTGACCTCGCAATACACGTGGTCTCTATTTACAAAACACTTGTAAATAAATCTTTTATTTATTTTACTAAATGCAGTATATTTCGGAATTTTTTTTTCTTTTAACATGTTAATATTTATTTTAAGGCAGAGAGTCCATAAATAAAACAAATAAAATATTAACATGTTTTCTTTTAAAACATGTTTTTGTGTCACTATTTACTTGCCTCCCCACGAGGGCAGAAATGAGGAGGGGTATGAAATATTTATCACCGTACTTAAGTAATCTTTCGTTTTGTAGGGTAAAATCAAGCTTCCCAAAAAGGGGCACTCTGGATCTTACCTCAGTTTAGAAGGATTTTTCCATACTACACATTGCTCCTAGCCTGAGGAGGCAAAACGGATGATTATGCAAGTTATTTTAATAAATAAACGAAATATATACGCTTTTTAAAAAATCGGCTGACTTGTAATCTTTCGTTTTGCCTCCCCACGAGGGCGGAGTTAGACTTCAAAAATCAGTTTCCAAACGGAAGCAATTTAAAATTTATGAAGTTTTTTCCTTTTTTTTCTGTAAGCAACAATTATAAACAAATAAATAAAACTTCGCTAGTTACTCGCCTCCCTACGAAAAGAAAAAAAAGTATCCACTTTTTCTTAAAATACACAACACGAAATAGAATAGAATTGCGTTTAAAATTTGTTTTTTATTTAGTAAATAAAAGTTTTTAAAAAATGATAAATTGTTTTGTTTATTGCAAAACGACAGATTACAAGTCAGCCGATTTTAAAAAAAGCGTATACATGTTAAAAGAAAAAAAACCCGAGTTGTTTTGTAAATAGTGACACAAAAACATGTTTTAAAAGAAAACATGTTAATATTTTATTTGTTTTATTTATGAACTCTCTGCCTTAAAATAAATATTAACATGTTTAAAGAAAAAAAAAATTCCGAAATATACTGCATTTATTAACATAAATAAAAGATCTATTTACAAGTGTTTTGTAAATAGAGACCACGTGTATTGCGAGGTCAACCGGTGATTCCAAAATATGTCCCGCGTCTTGTGTTAATGATCTGGGGTCCCTATTGTTGTCTTGGTCCAATTAAATTTCTGAAACTTTTTAATTTGATGAAATTAAATCTTAAATTAAACTATTAAATTATTAAAATCTAATTACTTTAATAACTTCGTAATTATTAATTTCATAAATCTTCTAAATTATTTAAATTATGTGAAATTTGTTTTTTATGGTTAGGCTAGACAGTTCGGATAGATACGTTGAATGGGATTGCAATTAGAGGCTTTGATCTAAATTTACACACCCTTTCGTGTTTGACCTAATTTGACCCAGACAAGTAGCATCCGGTATAAGTTGAATTGACTTAATATATTTGTCGGTGTCTGGTGATATTTTCTTCTTTGTTGAATTCGAAATGTAACATCCGCTCGGGTAACGTCGTTTGAAAAAGAAGACAGTCTGCGACTTTAGTATGGCGTTCTGATCGGCTAGAAAGTGTTCTGTTTGCTTGACTTGCGGGAAAGTGATTACTTTCTAATTTAACGTTATCCATTGAAATGATCTTCATCGGACCCGGAACAAGAAATGGCCGAATATATTGACTCAGTTTGATTTAATTCTGTTCAAATCGGATTTAGCGGATTTTCTATTTAACCAGCGAATTTTGGTTTGTGCTACTCCGGTCAAATAATTGTAATCCTGAATTTTGAACACAGAGTGAGTTTGTTGAACTTTTATTTGATTTGGTTCATTTATCATTGTATTAGTTAACATAAACATTGGATGCATTTTTAACTGTAATTTACTGCATCGATTGCGGACGCTTTTCCCGACTGGATAACTTTTTCGGTTTTGCAGTTCTTTAAATCATTTCGCTTTTTAGACTGTTATTCAATACCTGAATCAATCTTCAATCAACCTCTTGGATATCTTTCCGGAATATGTTTTAATTTGTATGACTTGGATGGATTTTGTAACTTTAACAAATAAGTATGTTTTTGGCTTGATGTATTTGATGTGTTATGTACTCTTATCTATTCTTGTATATATTTTTATATATTTTCAAAGTGTAATTTTATCAGCTGCAGTAACGTCACTGCGGTAATGGTCTTCTGAGGAGAAGAATTATCTTTGAAAACTCATGAGTTAAGGACGTTGAGATACTTTGCCTGAATTTTGAAATCTTATAAAATTTGATTCGCACCTTATTTTATTATTTCATTTTATATTATTCTCTCTCTCTCTCTCTCTCTCTATATATATATATATAAATGTATGTATATATATTTATATATATATATATAAATGTATGTATATATATATATATATATATATAAATGTATGTATATATATTTATATATATATATAAATTTATGTATATATATATATAAATGTATGTATATATATATATAAATGTATATATATATATATATAAATGTATGTATATATAATATATATATATATATATATATATATAAATGTATGTATATATATATATAAATGTATGTATATATATATATATATATAAATGTATGTATATATATATATATATATATATATATATAAATGTATGTATATATATATATATATATATATAAATGTATGTATATATATATATAAATGTATGTATATATATATATATAAATGTATGTATATATATATATATATATATATATATATAAATGTATGTATGTATATATATATATATATATATAAATGTATGTATATATATATAAATGTATGTATATATATATATAAATGTATGTATATATATATATATATAAATGTATGTATATATATATATATATATATATATAAATGTATGTATATATATATATAAATGTATGTATATATATATATATATAAATGTATGTATATATATATATATATATATATATATATATAAATGTATGTATATATATATATATATATATATATATAAATGTATGTATATATATATATAAATGTATGTATATATATATATATATAAATGTATGTATATATATATATATATAAATGTATGTATATATATATATAAATGTATGTATATATATATATATATATAAATGTATGTATATATATATATATATATAAATGTATGTATATATATATATATATAAATGTATGTATATATATATATATATATATAAATGTATGTATATATATGTATGTATGTATATATATGTATGTATATATATATATATAAATATGTATGTATGTATATATATGTATGTATATATATATATATATATATATATATATATATATATATATATATATATATTGAAATATAAGCCATATTAGCAATACAAGATTAATTTATTTTATTTTTTTTACATTACAATTGTATTAACTAACCTTTGAAATTGAACGACTAACCCACACGTTTTCATGACAGCGAGCCAACGCTTCTTTCGTTCGACACCGGATTTGAATCATAACCGCCGAAAACATCAATGCGGACACATCGTACCAAAGACGTTTATCAAGCAACAAAGAAATAAGTTTGTTTATTCTTGTTTTTTGATGAAAAAAAAATGACTCAATACTGGTCACCCCTGAGGAAGGAATTTTATTCCGAAATTGATTGGATTAATGTAAAAAAAAATTAATTAAATCATCTTGTATTGCTAATATGGCTTATATTTCAATTTTATATATATATATATATAATATATATATATATATATATATAGGAAAATGAAAAAAGAAAACCAAAAAATGGATGTTTTTTATGTGTACATCAACGTTTTGTCTTTATTTATAAGACTTCATCAGGATGATAAAATAGAGAAAAAATGTCATGCAAGCACAGATACATGTAGGGTAGACATATTGGGAAAAATAGAATGAAATAGTGGCCAACTGCTGGATGGACGTCCGTATTTGTTGGAGAAATAGAAATGAATGTAGAAAAGAATGAGTGGGGAAAAATCGGAAGGATGGGGTGAGCCAGGACTACTGTGGCTCTGCCATCCACTTTACCCCTGCTCATCCCCCACCTCTTTCTCTTACCATCAGCCACAGTAGTCCTGGCTCACCCCATCCTTCCATTTTTTCCCCACTCATTCTTTTCTACATTCATTTCTATTTCTCCAACAAATACGGACGTCCATCCAGCAGTTGGCCACTATTTCATTCTATTTTTCCCAATATGTCTACCCTACATGTATCTGTGCTTGCATGACATTTTTTCTCTATTTTATCATCCTGATGAAGTCTTATAAATAAAGACGAAACGTTGATGTACACATAAAAAACATCCATTTTTTGGTTTTCCTTTTTCATTTTCCCATCACGTCGGATTACTTTCATCCTTCTCTTCCCATATATATATATATATATATATATATATATATATATATATATATATATATATATATATATATATATATACTGAAATTAAAATATAGCATATTTTTAGACGGTATTATATTTTTGAAACTATGTTTCGGAGTAATACTCCATTATCAATTTACCTAGGACAATATCTCTTTTGTCACTGTTTTCTTTTTTGTTGTTCATTTCTGCGTATCTATTGTTTTGATAGATCCGGTGAGAATTCCGCAATCCAAAAAGTGTAATTTATCTGTCGTAAGAATAATTCCTCGAAGCCAACAGCAAAATATGGTAGAAAAAAACAGAATCAAGCAAATTAAAATATTGTAATTCCCTGATTCATACGAATTGCGTTTATTACACTGTATGTGAAACATAAAGCCCTACATCAATGTATACTTGGTACAATGATAAGAGTTATTTTAGAATTCTTTATTTATTGAATCTAGCTGGACCTGTGTAAATCACACATGATTTAAAATTAGTCAACTAACATCCCTTTCTATAGAAAGGACATCTGAATGTAAACGAATTGTTTGGGGAAATAACCGGAATTTGTCGAAATAACGGTAACCTTGTAATTTATACTTTGATATGTTTTTGTTGATGTTGAATATTTTTTTCTTAAAATTAATTCGTTAATGTTTTACTGTAAATATCTTTTTCATGAAATTATTAGTTTAAAAATAACAAAATTAGTAGGATTAGAACAATGTTTATTAGATGTGATTTCATTCGTATTAAATTGAAAGAGTATAAAATATTGATTATATGAGCTCGGGTTTTCTCATCTTTTCTTCTTTGCTTGTCTATTTACGTTTTACACTCCTCCTCTTCCTACTTTGTCTTTTTTTTGTGATAAGCAAATATGGTAAAACAGTTACATCTTTATTAATACTAGAAAGACTATGACCCGTTGGGTCACCCATTGAACTTGAGTTCGAGGGTTTGATAAAGAAAAAAGTGAATTTGTAAAACCAGCAAAATTCTTTTAAATTAAAAGAAAAAATTCCAATCGCTATATCTCACCCCTATCTCTATCTCTGTCTCCCTCTCTTTCTTTGTCCCTCCCTTTCTTTGTCCCTGTCTATCAACATCAAATATTATAATATTCGATCAAATATTGTGATATTCGATTTTGTCTATAATTGGCTACTTCAATATTTTATTCTGTCTTTATTATCTTCGACAGTCAATAAAAAGAGAATGATGGACGAGCGAGCGGGGAGGAGGGCTGAATCAACATACATTGAAAGATGGTTAGAGTGATACCCAGGAGAGTATAAGGGATGGGTCACATTTTGACTAGGAGAAAAGTGTAGTATATGTTCTAATAGTATACTTAATCTTATCGGTCATATTAGAACATATACTACACTTTTCTCCTAGACAAAATGTTGTATATGTTCTAATAGTATACTTACTCTTATCGGTCCTCGGTCTAAGAATGGGGAATTGTTCTAGACTGAGTCAATTTGGATTTTTGCCTAACCCAGTGTCCCCATTTTGAGGAGCTGGATCGCTTTGCATTCAAAACCTTCATTGTATCAAAATCTGCCCTCGTGAAGAGGCAAGTATATAATAACTTGAAAAGCATTAGTAAATTCAACAAAGGAAGAACGAAATTATTAAGAAGAGATAACATTTCGATGAATTTCGTTTTTTTTTTTTTTTCGTTCTTGGAAATTGGGAGGGTTGTTAATCAGAAGCGAAACCAGCTGCATCCGAGCGATGTCTGCGCATGCGCTGTTCTCGGAAGCCATCTTTTCTCCTTGTTCATTCCTCCTGCTTTATCGCTACACCACAAATTGTAAAAGATTCCCTCTCGAGGTATAAATGACGAGAAAGAATCGATGGAACACAAGAAAGATGGCTTTTTTTCTTCCTTCTTCGTCTATTTCGCTATATTTCCCTTCTTGCTTCCGATATAAAAAAATAAAATTAAAAATAAAATAAAAAGAAGAGAGAGAAAATTGAAGGCGGCTAGGGTTGGAGGAATATCCGGGATTCTATGGAGACATTTACGCGTTCATTCGAGCTGAAGGGAAATTCCGGACGCGGCAAAACGCTTCGGCGGTGAGAAGCAGCTTTAAAATGCGAAATGCAGAAGGTTTCTCCGAAAAACAAAAACGGAAACCTAGACACCCCGATCAGAAACCCACTCTCCGCCGCTCTGCCGTCGAGATGTTGTTGCGTGTGCTGGGGAGTGGGGAGGAAGAGGAGAAGGAGGAAGAAGTTTCGATAATCTGTATACACCTTCTTCAGTAACATTTCGAAACCATTATCAGTAGATTAGAGGAGAAGGGCGATGTACACATGTGAAAGCCTTAATGAAACACGAATGTGGCAAAACTGATACAATCCCACAAGAAATCAAATAAAAATAAATAAACAGCGCCAAAGTTCAAATGGTGAATTGTTTCCATTTTTACTTGTTTCTTACATATTCCAGGGTTCTATTAAATGTTTTCAATTTAAAGAAATACATTTCTATAGATACAAAAAGAAATATACCCGTCCCAGGAGGGGTAAAATGAATAGAACAATTTTGCACTACATATATGTCCCCTTACGAAGATTACTATCTATAATGATATAATTTTTATTAAACCTTTCATCTAGAATCCTTATTTTAATTTTGACTAGGATCCATTATGTGATTTTGATTCTAGAAAATGTCTAAAATTAAATGTTTAAGCTTAATGGCTCTTAAAAAGAAATTGAAATTCAAGGAATCTTTCTTAATTGGTGTCTAATGACTATGGGTCAAATTCAATGCAAATTTGAAATATTTGAATTTTCAAATTAGAGGTTTTCCATATATAAAACACACTAGAAACCAAATATTTAAATATTCCAAAGAAAGTAAACGTTTTAGAATATTTATTAATTGAGGTCTAATATTTATTGTTAAAAGGGTACAGATTCCCGAGTTCGATATAAAGATTCTCGAGTTCGAAAAGACGCACCTTAAGAAGGTCGGACCTTACATCGGCTGAAACGTTGCGAGCATACCATCAACGATGAGACTAGTTGACTGAATAATCCAAGTAATAAAGAAATATATTCTACCTTGTTTTTATTTTGCGTGAAGGAAAAAGCGCAATTCTGTCTGTGTGTGTATATATATATAAACCATGACAGCAACACACCGGAAGCTCTATACTCAAGTTTCACCATTATTTGGGGTCATAAGTAGGACACATCTGAACTCCGGATTCCAAAACCGAGTCACTTGCATGCGAGGCGAGTATTTGCGACCTGAGCCACCACATTACATACAAGAAAATCTATTGCCTAACACAGATCAAATAAATTACGGCGAAATCCGACTGTAGAATGTACCTATTCTTCTCAACAAAGCGTGTAGTCATCCATCTACAGATAACCCAGGCCGATGCCTAACAAATAACATTTTACACTCGCTAAGACAATGTCACCCAACAAGGTAACCGAGCGAAAAACTAATCTCACATGAAAAATCTAAATCCCTGGCTTTCATGGGTTGCGTAGGCTATGGCGTTGTCTGATTGTGGAAATAATATATATATATATATATATATATATATATATATATATAGGGTGTTTCAAAAGTCTTGGGAACATAACGTTGTATAACGCATTTGTAATGTTCCCAAGACTTTTGAAACACCCTGTATATATATATATATATATATATATATATATATATATATATATATATATATATGAGAGAGAGAGAGAGCGGGAAGAAAAAAAGAGTGATAAACATGCGACGATTGTCCAAATTTATTTCAAATTTCAATTGTTCAATGCAAGGTGTATTCAGTAATAAACTAGTGTTTATTATTCTTTCCTTAAGCCAAGGCTTTTCAAAGATCGAGATCTTATCATCAGAGGAAAAGTACAGATAGATAAGTTGGCTTTCGAAAAAGCCAAAGTTCAAATATTTAAAAAAAATATTATTAAAAAGATGCAGTGAAAGAAAAGAAAAGTTCCGTAAAAAAGATATGTGGTGTGTCCGGGTGGTAATTTTCTGTTGAAAAGATGTCCAATGAATAGGAGAAATTGTAGAAAGCGAAAAAGGCTTTTGCGTAGGGGCAGTATGGAGAGATTACTAGGAGGTGAGCATTTATCTTAGTTAAAATCAACACCATCAATGCATAGTTGAAGATATTAAAACCGTGAAGCCTATACACCTAGATAGGATATTAAATTACACTCCAAAAGAATTGGTATGCCGTAAAACTAAACAAAGATCAGAACTAATGTGATAAGGGTAGCAAAGATCTTGAATATGAAATAATGAACATAATCCTAGGGGGTAGGGCCTCAGGAGGGTGGAGTCACATGTCAGTAGCTGACGGGTCATTCTTTTAGTTAAAATAAAGCAATGAATACATATTAGAAGATACAAAAAACTTGGAGTCTATACACCTTTAACAAAATTACTAGATGGAGCATTAAATAACGCTCAAACGTGTTTATATGCCATAAAACAAAACAAATGACAAAACAAATTTAATAAAGATAGCCACGAACTTTCAATACAAAATATTTTTTAAAAACTGTTATATTCAAACTCAGAAAACATTGAATGTGTCCTTACTTACGTGTCATTCAAGGATTAAAAAAATTCGAGTCCTTAAATATTTAATGACTGGAATGTGTTATGCACACGCGAGCGGATGGAGAGAGGGGTTTGACGTGGGTTGGTGACGTTTATCTCAGTAGGAAACAGAGGCACACTTACGAAGTTGTTGGTTCGGGGCGAGTGTTCTATGCACGTGTACTTGGATGACATATTACCATGTTTTAATGGTAGCTTAGGGGAAGAGGCGGTCGGAATATTATTTTTAGGAGAGAGAGATCGTAAAAGGGAAAGAAGGAAGTGGTAGATTTTTCAAAGCATCTTCTAGGCAATAAGTGGCAATGGCGGCGCTCAACTCCTTGCCAAAAAGAACTAATAGAATGAGATTCCATCGCATCACCGTTCATTAAGGATGTTAGTAACTTTCACGTGAGCACCTCATCGAATGGTTAGCAAATTTATATCATGCAAGCTTACATTACAAGATGGATATAGTGACATACTTTAAAACTATTTATGAATAATTCTGGATGTTAGAATAAGTACAGGGAAACGTCGATTTCTACCTTCTAAAAAGACACTGCGTGACTTCAATAATAATTCGCGTAGACTTGTTGAATTTCAATTGGTATGGTAATTCACACGCACACACACACACATACATATACATATATATATATATATATATATATATATATATATATATATATATATATATATATATATTTATATATATGTCACCCGCAAATCTAGGCTGGGCTATGTAGTGAGTAGTATTAGCAGTCGTCATCGTGGATTTAATGCATGTTCTTTCAGCAGTCGCACACTCTGGCGACAGCTGCCTTTAATGGGATTAATCTCTCGCTAATTTATCGTGTTGTTGATAGTGGCCGTGTGGGCTAAATCGTCGGGATTTGAGTTTGAAACGTAACTCGTGTTCCGGTATGAATTTATCATCTCTACACTGACGATTCCTGAAAGAATGAAACGTATACGTATGTATATATATATATATATATATATATATATATATATATATATATATATATATATATGTGTGGGGGGGTGTAGAGAGAGAGAGAGAGGGGGGAGAGAGAGAGAAGAAGAGAAAAAGTATAATATCTATTCCGGGACAGATAAAATTAAGTCCCTGAACAAAACAGTTTTGCTCCATGTTCATGTCCCCTTACGAAAATTAAAATAAACATGTAATGATATGAAACATATGATCCTTATTATTATTGATCAAAATCCATTGCATGATTTCCATTCTAAAAATGTATAAAATTCTATGCTTAAGCTTGGGGGCTCTTAAACAGAAATTAAAATTCAGGGAATCTTGATTAATTGATGTCTAATGACTATGGATCAAATTCAATGCAGATCTGAAATATCTGAATGTTCAAATTAGAGTTTGTGCCCCCCGATATTATACCCCTAACACCAATTAAAATACCTCAAATAAGTTAATTTGAGGGAATATTAATTATTTATTATTTAATGTATGATACTTATTGTTCAAATTTCACAAAAAATCGTAGTTATCTGAATTTTCCCGTTTTTACTGAATTTGCAGAAAACTAAATATAGCCCACATCATGACACTTTACACCAAGCAACTATGTGCTAAAATTATATAATGATAGTTTAATTAATGTAGGAGTGAATCCTGTACCTACAAATATATGTACAGCACCTTCTATTGAATAACGCTAGACTATATAGAGGCAAGACACATATTTTTCTGATAGAATAGCAACATCTCTTGTAATGAAAAGAGGCTGAAGGGAAGAGAAGAGAGCATCACCCACTAGATTGTGAAGTCCATTTTGTACACTGTCAATGCGTTTGCATTGGAGATTCATAAACATCAAAGAAGACATTTTACTGTCTTTTATTTTTCTATAAATTATTTCAACCACCGATTGCTATGGCTAAAAGCAGCCTACCCGAAAGTCAAACATTCAAAATCCTCGACCTAACATAAACAAGTTACATTAACTGGAATAAAATACGTAGAAGATACTGCCAAGGCTGCTGCAAAGAAAAGTGGACTCTCTCTACCGTGCTAGAAACCATCTCACACCTGCCGATATCCTATATCTCTACAAAACCACCATCCACCCATGCATGGAGTATAGTTGTTACATCTGGGCTGTTGCATCAACCACTAGTGTATCCCTCTTAGACAGGGTTTAAAAATGTCTCTAATAAAATAGTTCCTACACTGTCCAACAAGCTCCAGCCCCTGTCTCATCACCGCAATTTTGCATCTCCTTGCTTGTTTTACAAGCATTTTTATTTAATGTGCTCCAACGAACTTGCTGCTTTGATTCCTCCTAGTAAATAAACTCGAAATCAGCTAAATCCCATTCTTTTAGTGTTGAAGTCTCCAGATGCTGTACTCGTCACTTGGAGTGACCACTAAAAATCTGGCACTTAATTTTCAGTATATATATATGTATATGTATATATATATATATATATATATATATATATATGTATATGTATATATATATATGTATATGTATATATATATATATATATATATATATATAGAGAGAGAGAGAGAGAGAGAGAGAGAGAGAGAGAGAAAAGAGGGTAGTGCAGTATTAGTGCAGTTCCAACGAGAGAAAAGTATATATGTAAAGGAGTAAGGCTACCAACATTTGTAGAATCTTTTTTTCAACATTTATTTATTATTTTGTTGTTTTACCATTTTATAATGTTATATAACGCGTTTCAAGCGGTGTTCCGCTTTGATCAGATATGAAAATCCATTTAAAGAAATGTCTTTCGATTTGAGCAAATGTTTCATTTGAGGTATTTGTTATTGTTTTTGCGCATGCGTGGGTTTGCGGGTGTGTGGGTATCTTTTATTTTTTATTTATTTTTTATTTGCCATTTTTCTGCTTCCTTTTGTCAAGTGCGTGTATATTAAGTCCTTGAGACCTTCTCTTTGCAAACAAAGAGAAAATCTCCTCGGGCTTAATGTTGTTTCTATTTGACTGAACTTCTTTTTTTTTTTCTTTTTTTTTTTTTTTTTTTTACTCCTTTCCCTCGCTATAATTCTCATAGCATTATTTTATATTTTTTATACATTACCTCGATATTTGGCTCTGTTGAGCGAGGTACGAAACCGGTCAGCTGCCCTTTCATCTTTTTAATTTCTTAAATTCATTATGAATAATAAATATTGTCTCTTCAATGCTATATATATATATATATATATATATATATATATATATATATATATATATATATATATATATATATATATATATAATCAGTGCAGGGAATGACGATTTTAATACGGTCACGGGGTGCGAACCCGGTTCACAGAGCCACCTTGAAATCTGTAAGCAGTCGCCTAATCCCATTGCCCACGGGAGGTTTTACGTGATATTTAAGTTAGCGGTGAGCGTAAACATCAAGACAGTCAGAACTCAACGACAGAGTCGGAGTATCGCACTGAAGCTTAGGCGAATGTTTATTACTTGAGAAGGCATCGTAAAGTGAGATACAATTTTGTTTTAAAGACGAACAGATGCCAAGATGGTTTTTTTTATATACAATACTATATATATATATATATATATATATATATATATATATATATATATATATATATATATATATATATGTATATATATATATTACCTGAACACTGGAAGTTTTTAAAATTAAAGTGAAAATGGTAATATGGGATCCGAAGTTCACAGGGGTCATCATTTATCTTCGGGCGTTTTCCTGTTAGTGACGAATATTCACCGATTGCATTGCTGCTGTTGTTGATCTACCCCTACCCTACCCCACCCACCAGGGTCATCATTGTCAAAGATGGAGCGACCCTTATTTGCCGGCGTCGTGGGTGCGTGTGTCATCTGTCATAAATGATCCCCATCCTCATCCGCCTCCTACTTTTTCATCGTCAGCGATGGATCGGGACGTTTGGCGCAAGATAATTTCGATTGAAATATTGTTAATCTGTTTCTCATTACTAAGAAAGACTCAATTAAATCATACGACCCACTGTGAGGCAACAAAAGAAAAAAAGAAAACCTCAAGACGAACGACATGTTTTATTTATAAGTTGCACAATGCCTCTTCAGACCTAAACACATCCAGTCGTAGTAGGGAGTGATATGAGGCGTATATATATATATATATATATATATATATATATATATATATAATATAGTTATCCACAGACACGTGTTTCGTCGTATCTACGACTAATCAATGTGGCTATAATTAGTAAGTTTCAAAACTGGGAGCCCAGTGACTAAGGTCGGCGCTCAATAATCGAGCCACAAACCTGCTAGTAGAGATTGATGCCCTTATAAGGGAGCGTATATATATATATAAATTATAGTCTTTTACAGACACGTGTTTGACCTATCGAAACCCAAGCGATATGTCAACAGTAAGACTTCAAACATACTACTCTGCAAACGTTACAAAGCAAAGGAAACTTAAAGATAAGATGCCTATAGTACTCAGTATACATACATATACAGGGTGGGCAAAAATAAGGGTTCTATTTTTAAAAATTCATAACTTTTTTATTTATTGATTTTTTTAAATTTTTTTTTAGAATAAGTAAAGGACCCCTTCCGAAGCAAGCATGAGCCGTATTAGCCCTAAGGAACGTACCCTCATTTAGAAAACATTATTTTTGCTTAAAAAACTCAAAACAGTGTAAAAAACAATACTTTAGTTTTTGTAAGTTTTAAGAAGTGTTTTTCGGCTAAAATTTGTTTTGTTTATTTCAAAAAATCTCGGAAGGGTCAGTCTACACACACATAAAGTTTGGTGAGTTTAACTTTTATTTTGTGGAAGTTATTCAAATTCAAGTTATTCAAATTTAAAGATAGGACCCTTATTTTGGTCCACCCTGTATATATATATATATATATATATATATATATATATATATATAAAATAAATATTTTTGAATATTTGTTTTTATTTATTATCTATGTACGTATACGTTTCGTCCTTTTTTAATCGTGGTTCATCAGCATAGACCTATAACTATTTACTACTGGTCGCGTGATTCGAAAACCCGGGCTATGAGTATTCTACAACTCAAATCCCGACACCTAGAACAACTCGACCACCGCAGGATTGATAAATGAACGGTGATAATTGTAACACTTATTTCGGCGGCTTGACGTCATAAGAACGTTCTACTCAATGAAAGGAACGATGCATTTATAGCTAGCGACGTAATGCTGTGTTAAGACTACACTTACACAGTGCCAATCTAGCGGGGCTACAAATAATTTATATATATATATACATATATATATATATATATATATATATATATATATATATATATATATATATATATATATGTGTGTGTGTGTGTATGCATGTATGTATGTATGTATGTGTAAACTAATATAGTGTTACATTCTTGATCTGGAATTTGACTGTTGAGTCATTCGTGAGTTAATGAATCTGCAAGTTATAATATTTTTATTTGATTGATTGTTTTTTTCACAGTGGGGACTACGTGAGCAATTATATACGTTAATTTCACGCACATACATATATATATATATATATATATATATATATATATATATATATATATATATGAGAAAAGAAGGACGATGGTAATTCGATGTAATTGGAGATGAAAAAGGAAAAACCAAAAAGGATGTTTTTTTTATGTATACATCAACGTTTCGTCTTTATTTGTAAGACTTCTTCAGGATGATAATATAAAGAAAAATGTCATGCAAGTACGTGCACATCCTTTTTGTTTTTTCCTTTTCCATCTCCCATATATATATATATATATATATATATATATATATATATATATATATATATATATATATATATATATATATAAAGGTAAAAACAATTTAATATTTAGTTAAGAAAATATTTATAGTTAAAAGCCCCTTTAAAGATGTAATAGTCTTGAAAGTAGAGCACCGTCAAATTGAGAATAAGTTTGTTGTTAGTTGCGACAAAGAAAGTTCCGCGCAAGCGTTGAACACTCTAGACAACAATAACGGTTACCCAGCATCCTTGGGTAAGTGTATCTTAATTTCAATTAGTCTCTGCTGATTGTTGTTAGCCGTGTAGTCCCGAGCGTTTGTCTCGTAATTCGAGCCTGAATCTACGAACTGCGTACGACTCCATGCAACTGCCTGCAACCACCACTCCTGCACTGATGAGGACAAAAAGCCCGAAACGATATCGTCTATAGGAAAAAACACTTTAATATTTAATAATAATTTGTCAACATTGAAATACATGTGTAAAATTATAATTCATTGAATTTCCTTTTCTTATTTGAGCTCAATAGCATTAGTATATATATATATATATATATATATATATATATATATATATATATATATATATATATATACTACGCTATTAAGCTCAAATAAGAAAAGGAAATTCAATGAATTACAATTTTACACATGTATTTCAATGTTGACAAATGCAAATGGACACGTAACACAACATAAAAGAACATAAAATATACATCGTTGTTACTCCCTACTCGTTGTAGAACTCTAGCAGGCACAGTAGGTTACACATCTCTGTAAAGGCCAAAGCTTCTTCGTGTTAGGAGCGATGTGGAATTACGTTCAACCGTGATGAACTCTCTCTCTCTCTCTTTCTCTCTTTCTCTCTCTCTATTTAGTGAGTCTTACCAAGGGGAATAGCCCACGGTGTCAGTCTCAATGTGTCCCCCTACAATCGTATATGGATGCGGTGCTGAGGAACCTACAAGACTCAAACACAGCTCTATTGAGTTTTCAGTTGTTAGCATCAGCTATTGGGTTCGCGACTGATATACACATGTACATTATCATTTGCGCTTTTCTTGAATAATGAGACAACATGATGCTTTTGGCAAGGTACTTTGATCTATGTTTATATATAAATATTAGTTGAATCCACCCAACGTTGACCAGTTGTGGTTTTACTTACAATTTGTTTGTTTTTTTAAACTATGCCATTTTTTCTAAATTATTATTTTGTTTTTCAAAACAAAGGAAGGTAAGTCTGTATTGACGAATACAGAATTTCATCCCTTTTTAAAGAGGGCATGAACATAATTCCATTTTAGTGTAAGTATTTCTCGAAATAATTAAATCGAATTACATTTTATTGTCTTTAACAACATGCTTCAACGATACAAAACAAATAACGTATTGATTTTGTAGGAAGAAAGCTATCGATAACAAAAATCAAGAAAGCGACTAACTCTACTTTATATATTAGATTTCTGCAATTGTGTTACTTCGTAGTCGAGCCCAAATTATGAAATTCTTTGAACATCGAGGGTATTTTTTGTTAGTGTTCACAAGTTGAGAAAGGAAATAAAGCCAAATATCAAATTTGAATGGACTTAATACCACTTTTCTATTTTTCGAATGATACCTCTGTCGCCATCGACGTGTTCCACTAAAAAATGACAAGATGCAATCCATCAGAGCTTCAATTTGAGTATCGAGTTTCTGAGTTATTGAACGTTTCATTTTCTATTGCGCCTCTGTGTTTGAAACTTAATCCTCGTCACTCGTTATCTCTCTCTCGCTCTCTCTTTCTCTCTCTCTCTTTCCTCCCCTCTCTCTTTCTCTCTCTCTCTCTCTCTCTCTCTCTGTCTCTTATTACTTTTATACCACTTCTTACCCGAACTTGGACCCTCAAAAAGCAAACTTAAATCGGCAATATATGCGTGTAATGTTCTATCCCCAATATGTTTGAACACAATTTGTCTGAGATAACGATTGAATATATCTACAGCTGTACGTATGTGGGTATGCACTTATGCGAGCGTTTTTACTTATTTTGTTTTATTTTACTTCAGTCGAAGTTCTCAGAAATGAAGGGTCCGCTTCCAGGGGCTAACAATTGATCGCTATATGAGATACAAATGTATTCGAATATTTTATTAAAGTTCTCCTCTATTTCTCAAACGTTGAGTAAGTAAAGAAGTTAAGAACATTCATTTTCCTCTCCCCAATTGACCAGTAAGCTATGTAATAGTATATCTTTCTTGTGGTCTGTCATTCTTACCGGATTCCAGGATAAGAATTCATCTAGTCTGGTGGAGTATCCCACAAAGTGCTGTTATTTGAGGTAATATCACTAGGAGAAGGTGCACTATTCCTCGTATAGCCGTGTCGAGATTTTATTTGTCCTTCGAATACTATGTTATTTTTAATATTTGGTCATAGTTTACTTGTAAGGTAAAGTATCCTCATGTCACGTTGTTCTGACAAACCCTTGTACTGAGAGACCGGAGACACTCGAGTATGGTGTCTAGTAAGAAATTCAAACTCTCCCGTATGTAATTCAAACTCCCCTTTCTATGCATGTGTCTATGTGTGTGCGCTTTTGTGTTTCACCTGTCGTAAAGCATTCCTTAACCCTGTCATTTAATAAGCTATTTCTTAAGACAACACAAATCACAGTCGTCGTGTTCAAAACAAAACAAACCTGTGGGAAAAGTGAAAACAATCTGATGTTTTGTCCAAGTGTGAATAAAAGCGGCTAACCACACAAAACAGTGCTCAATAGCGCAAGCGGAGAGCTGGCTATAAGCTTTTATCTGTAACCAACAAGGAAAATATAGGCAATCTTTCACCAATCCCCTTTAACCCACGCACCGTCCCATTTAATATCAACCTCTCTTCCCTCCAACCCGAACACATTCATTCACTCTACACACCTGACTAATGGGCTTGCCTCTCTTCCAGTACCACTTCCAAATGTTATGTTTAATCTGACTCTGTTCAATAAATGCTATTTTCGACAAAGTTTCATAAATTAACCGAAATATCGAATCGAAAGAAGCATGAGTCTGTGTTAATTATTGCTATTCTATTCATAGTTCATTCATTACTTATTACGTTAATCTTATATATATATATATATATATATATATATATATATATATATATATATATATATATATATATATATATATATATACTCATACATTTAGCCGGATATATTACTTAAAACAAACGTCCATGTGTATATATATATATATATATATATATATATATATATATATATATAATCCAGGCTATAAATTCAAAGAATTTCAACCGGGCTTATAAAAAGTGGTCAATATCGAATAGAGATTATATATATATATATATATATATATATATATATATATATATATATATGATTATTTTCATTTATGAAGACATGTAAAAATCTACGACACTGGTATGTAGATGTTATCGATCAATAGCTATTATAAAGTGAGATCTCATCAGGAAGAGTTAGAATCCGATCTTTACCTCAGATCATATTTGGGAAGAATGAAATGTGGAAGAAGACAAAAGAAAAGAAAAGAAAAGGAAATTTAAAATGTGGAAAGTCACGTGGTTAGATTTAAGGCCGTTGACCATCAAATATAAAATGAAATTGAATAAAATGAAATATAGTAAGCTATAATATAAGATAGAATATAATTTTATAATTTATACTTTTGTATTCTATCTGATATTTCACTTTACTCAATTTCATTTTATTTTATTTCATCTTATATTTGATAATACCGACATACCATTGTCGCAGATTTTGTACATGTCTTTATTAATAAAAATAATCATCTATCTATCTATCTATCTATCTATCTATCTATCTATCTATCTATCTATCTATCTATATATATATATATATATATATATATATACATATATATATATATATATATATATATGCATACACACACATACACACATATATATATATATATATATATATATATATATATATATATATATATATATATATATATATATAGTACGTCAGAGTATGTTGAACAGAATTCAATAAAGTGCTTGACCGCATAAAGTGAGAGCTAAAATACAAATTATTTAAAATAATTATTTTAAATACATTCTCATGCGTGCTTCAAAGACATTGTCAATTTCCTTACATAAAAAGCGCCAATTTTCGCATACCATCGCTAGGACTACACTTATCCTAACGTCTTTTAGAACTAGATGTCTCTTTCTACTCATATTGTGATTCGACCCATCGGGGTTAATGCCATCAAAATGAGAAGGAAGAAAAGAAGAAAAAAAATTATAAGACAGACTCGCCTGATAAAGTTGTTCTACAACGAAAGCTTGCAAAAAAAATTTAATGAATGAATTTTCATTTAAATTGCACGATTGTTGATTTCACAAATTATTTATTCAACGACTATATATTACGTATTTCAGAGACGTACCGCGGCTTCATCGAGATGGACTAACTTTTTATCCTTAAAAATGCCGTTATAGTCCATATAAATCATCAACAAATCACGAAGAATGGAGTTCAAAGATTACTGTTAATCCGGGATATTCGCTCTGGAGAAAGTACCGAGTCAATAAGTGCAAATAGTATGTTTATGTGGTTCTTAATCGCAATTAAGTTTTATTTAGAATAATTTAATTATTGATAATGGATGCTGTATGTTGCACTGCTTCAATGGTGTATTTATGTTATGGGGTAATTGTGTGGTGCAATTTATTGGTCGGTTAATGGATTAGATTCTTGGTAGATTTATTTCTGTTATATTTATATTAATTCATTATTTTAATTATATTTTATTATTTTTTGTTATTTTTTTCTCTTTCATTTTCTTTTATATAACTATGGGAGTTGTTTTATTTGAATGTAAGGTTGGTGTTAGTAATGTAGGTTATTGGCGGCTGGACGTTGAAATAGTGGAATGGTTACATCAGGGATATCAAAATAGGTTCAATATCATTGTAATATGCATTTATGTGGTATCCTTGTGTTTAATCATTTCTGTTATATATTATACACGCGTCGTTAAAGATCACGGAGTTTTATCTCTTCGCTATCTTTCTCGTTAATTTCTCGACGTTGTATCGTGTGCCATTCCTAAAGACGGTCGAGAGACCGAAAGCGCTAGTGGAATGGCCCACGATACAACGTTAGGTGCCCTACTCCACCAATTAACACAAGAAATTAACAAGAAGGATAGCGAAGAGAGAAAACTCTGTGGTCTTTTACGACGCGTGTATAATAAATAACTTGCTGCCGAAATATCTCTCTCTATATATATATATGTAAATATATATATATATATATATATATATATATATATATATATATATATATATATAGTCACCCAGATACAGACTGTTTTGCTGTTTCACAGCTCATCAGTGCGGCTAAACCAGTTAGTGTCTCAAGCCGGGATCGAAACGCAACCGTCGAGCTGACAGTCGGCGATGCTAACCCCTACGCCATTATGCGACATTGACTGAATGTAAGAGATATCTCAATGTAACGAAATGTAAACATTGCAAATTCCTGAGCTCGAAATTAGTTTTACCTAATGAGCATTGCCTTAAAGCTAATGGCCGTTGACGATACCATTACAAAAATAAGCTCTACCCGGAGGGAGCTTTTTATAGTCATCCACATACAGACTGTTTCGCTGTTTCACAGCTCATCAGTGCGGCTAGACCAGTTAGTGTCTCAAGCCGGGATCGAAACGCAACCGACGAACTGATATTTATATATATATATATATATATATATATATATATATATATATATATATATATATATATATATATATATGAACCTGACTTATATACATACATACAATAACTATGCTTTTATTTTATTATTTTTATTTTTATTTTTTCACATTTTCAAAAAACCTAACACT
>OY744540.1:90288867-90313867 GCA_963556195.1 Sepiola atlantica
AAATAAAATAAAACAAAATAAAATAACAAATAAATTACATAAA
This sequence comes from Sepiola atlantica, assembly GCA_963556195.1. Lineage (NCBI taxonomy): Eukaryota > Metazoa > Mollusca > Cephalopoda > Sepiida > Sepiolidae > Sepiola > Sepiola atlantica. Next base: position 90,288,911 of record OY744540.1, read on the forward strand.
AAAGTTAAAAAATAAAAGTAAAGAAAAAATAAAATAAATAAATGGAATATATATATATATATATATATATATATATATATATATAACATTATTTTACAAAGAAATGTAAAATGATTGATATGAAAAATGAAAAAAAGAAAAACGAAAATAATTTATCTATTCATCAAAAAATAAAATAAATAAATGGAATATATATATATATATATATATATATATATATATATATATATATATATATAACATTATTTTACAAAGAAATGTAAAATGATTGATATGAAAAATGAAAAAAAGAAAAACGAAAATAATTTATCTATTCATCAACGTTTCGTCTTTATTTAGATACTTCCTCGGGATGATTGATTTATATAAATAACACACAAGTACAAATGTTTGAAAACGTTTAGTCTGTTTGTGACGTGATAATAATTTAAAAAATTTACTAAATATGGACCTAAAAAAGATAAACATCAACTTACCGTTTCCCTCGAAGAGATATAATAAAAGTTATCATTGGCATGCCGTATTTTCAATTTGACAATAATTTCTACAAGCAAATTGTCGGAATCCCTATGGACATCACTCTACTTGGAGTAATAGCCTGTCCCTTCTTAGAATTCATGGTATCTGACCTATTCAAATTTAGATTACCTCCAAACACTGGCTACTTTAGATATATTGACGACATTCTGATTATCCCCCCCCCCCGAAGACGCACAAATTGAATATCTCAAAAACAAGTGAAACACAGTCGAACCTTCCATAAAGTTTACCTTTGAAACAGAGAAAAATAACACGATACTTTTTCTAGACACATTTTATAATAAAATCCAACATTAATCTATCTTTTTCCACTAATCTCATGAACATACATCTTTGCTTACTCATGCAAATAATACAATAATTTGCAACACTCTAAATAAACTGAGAATTCCGACAATACAAACCAAATCACAAACTATAAAACAAACATTAAAAACAACAAAAACACACATCTAATGCAGGTATATATATACTGTCTCATTCAATAATTGTCATCAGATATACGTAGGTGAAACTCAACGTGAACGTGAAAGGCTCGGTGAACATAAAACAGATATACACAATAATAGTTCTCTGAACGCACTTTTGTCTCATGTATTACAACACAATCATTCTTTTAACTTTGAACAAGCTAGACTCGATAAATTCATTTCAAATAAATCTCGGCAAAGACTTCTTGAATCAGCACCCATTATGAACTGTAACATAATTAAACAACATAATAGCTTCTACAATTTATCTCCTTCAATCAGCAAACTTATTCCATCCGAACAGAACTTCAATTTAGACTCATGCTAGCTATTTTAAACTACACTCCCAACATAACTTTGCACATAATATCGATAATGAAATTTTAAAAAAACAAGACACAATAAAATTAAATAAATAAATGTAAACAATCATTTCATTGCAGAAACATATCACTCATTTAAAATTTTGACGGCTATGCCTTGTTCTAAAAAAGAACAAAACCATTTATTTCACGTCATAGTCGCACCACATTGTCCGAATTCTAACGACGATGTTTTCGTTATAAAAAAATGAAAAACATTCATTCTATTTTATAAACGCAGTACACACATTCAATTTTTACGGCTATGTTCTGTTCTTTCTTAGAACACAAACATTCTTTTCACGTCACAAACTGAACAAACTTTTTCAAATATTTGTACGTCTGTGTTATTTCATCAAATCAATCATTCCGAGGAAGACGAAATGTTGTTCAAAATACAGAAAAATCTTATTTTCGTTTTCCCATTTATATATATATATATATATATATATATATATATATATATATATATATATATATATTCAAAAGTGCTCAATAAATACACCTTATATAAACATTTAAAATGGTCTACACAAATCAATTCATATTTAAGCACGACCGTCTGCCTCCACAGTGTGAACTTGTGGTCCCAACGATGTGCACGATTAAATCGAAATAAAAATTGATTCGTGTAGACCATTTTAAATGTTTATATATATATATATATATATATATATATATATATATATATATATATATATATATATATGACTCATCAGTGTAGCTAGATGTAGCAGGTTCATTAACGCAGAGATACGCAACCATATAAATAGTTATTCACAGATAGCTGATTCGTCGCCTACGAAGCATCCGTGTGGTCAAGCGTAATAGGGGTGTCACCGTCGAGATTTGGAACCTTATAAAAGTCTATGACATTTTCTTATCAACAGACAAATGTTCTGTCGTCTAAGACTCATCAGTTCGGTTAGACGTTGTAAGGGGACTTTGTTAGATTGTGACACGCGCTAAAAGTCACTCGGAGTCGGTGCTTTCTGGCGTTGTACGTAAAACCCCGTAAAGTCCCGAAGCGGTTCGTCAATGAAACTACGAGAAAATTTATAATTGATTGAAATGAATAAGCAGACGACATCTAAACTAGATAAATGCACTTTTGACGTCCGCAAACGAGCCTACTCTTACCCAAACCCTAATTCCTAACTTTTACCAAACCATTACCCCTAACCCTGCCCTAACTTTAATTCCTAACCCTGCCTAAAACCTAACGAAAGCAACAGCCGGATTCCAATCCAGTTCGTGCCACAGAAACACTTTCATCAGAACTCACACTTGACCTTGTGTCTAACCTTCTGCAGAGGAGGAAAATAAAATAATAATCAGTAAAAGAAAATAATAATTTTCGTAAAATGTAAATAAAAAACACTTACTTGATTAAGTTTTGAATTTAAACACTTATTTCAATCACTGTTATTTCTTCGTTAAAACTTTAATTGAAACACTTGTTTGAATCACTTTTATTTCTTCGTTAAAACTTTTTTAATTGAAACACTTGTTTGAATCACTTATTTCTTCGTTAAAACCTTTTTAATTGAAACACTTGTTTGAATCACTTATTTCTTCGTTAAAACTTTTTTAATTGAAACACTTGTTTGAATCACTTATTTCTTCGTTAAAACTTTTTTAATTGAAACACTTGTTTGAATCACTTATTTCTTCGTTAAAACTTTTTTAATTGAAACACTTGTTTGAATCACTTTTATTTCTTCGTTAAAACTTTTTTAATTGAAACATTTGTTTGAATCACTTATTTCTTCGTTAAAACTTTTTTAATTGAAACACTTGTTTGAATCACTTATTTCTTCGTTAAAACTTTTTTAATTGAAACACTTGTTTGAATCACTTTTATTTCTTCGTTAAAATTTTTTTAATTGAAACACTTGTTTGAATCACTTATTTCTTCGTTAAAACTTTTTTAATTGAAACACTTATTTGAATCACTAAATTTGTTGTAATTTTTCGCTTGCTTTCCCCCGCTTGTAAATCCTGCCTCGTTTGTGCTTTTTTGGACGCAGCTAATTCAACAGATTTGGTAGTCGGCATTGTCAGGCGGTTTCCGGAAAGTACCGACGCCGGACCCTAAACCGTTGTAATTGTATCTACACCGTGATTCGGACCTCGTACAACCGGTCACATCCAAATGCGATAAGCAGTCAAGTACTTAATTTACTGCGACAACAAACTGCGCCACTTTCATCTCAAGGGATTCTAGCGCCATATGTACTGTCTCTTTTTTTACAACGCCGTTGGTAATTTGAAAAATCTATTCTTTACAGAAAATTATTGTTTCACGCTAAATGGAATCGGTTATATCTTCGCTATATAAATAAGAGCAATATCTCTCTATATAAAATATAATTATTCACAGACAGCATTGTCGTCGTATAAGACTCGTCAATGGGGATTGATATATATATATATATATATATATATATATATATATATATAAATATATGTATAACAACAACGATACAAGTACTATATATTTATATAGTACTTGTATCATTGTTGTTTTTTTATTGTAATCCAATGAAACTCCATTAGATAGTGTTCCATAACAGGTAGAGCTTATGATAGTATAATTTATTTTTATTTATACAAACATTATTAGCTACATATGGGTATAAATGTTTCAACTGAGGTTATTATACATTTACCATCATCGGGCTATTATACATTTACTGAAAGCAATGAGCGGATTACATTCTGGTTTTGAGAAGGTAGCGAGCATACGTTCTCATAAACACGATCACGTATCTATACATACTCACGCAAGCCTTCATATCAACTTACATATATTTAGGAATGTAATACGCCTATTGCTTTCAGTAAATATATAATGCCCGATGATACTGGACTTTGAATAAAGTCACAGCAGAAACATGTATGCACATGTGTAGAAAATAATATTTGTATAAATAAGAAAATTTATACTCTATAAATATATATATATATATATATATATATATATATATATATATATATATATATATATATATATATAGTAATTCATAGACAGTTGTTTCCCCGTATCATACATTTTCAGTGTAGCTAGCCGTGACTATTTTATTTTCACGCTGAGATTCGAAACCGACTTCTTCAATATATCGTATGTATATGGGAAAATACTTATTTTCCAATCGACAATCTTTCTCTAGCTGACGGGACCACAGACCCTTTTTATATATTTTTAGTTCTGTAGAGATTCAGATATCTTTAAATCTAATCGCATTAAGATATTATCAAAAACGTGATCCTAATAGACGACGTTCGTCTCGCGTCATTAAATTCTTCGCGTGTTTTTCCCCCCAGCCGGACTGACTTACTATAATTCTCATCGTCTTGTGTTTTTGTCCGGTCAGCAAAGACGATTCTGCTTACGGGGACCTAAGGTCTAAAACCACAGTAATTGTATTGATAAACCGACCAGGTCAATTTCGGATCATACATACTCCATAAATAAAATGACGCCATGGATATAACTTGCTTGTTTTCAGATTAAACAATCTAATCAGTAAGATTATTTCCGGCATTACAGGATCGGATCTCACGAAAACATTTCGTATAACGTCTTCGGATATTCCCAGACTAAAAAAAAGTCGACGGTTAATCGGGTCGGTGACACTAATGACCATTTACGGTTGACCCGATAGTCTATCTAACACTCGGATCTCAACATCTGATTATGTTTCTTATATTTTCATTAATCTTTTTTATCTATAAAATCATGTCGGGTCAGTCACTTCGAGCATCCACCGCTGGCGTTAGCAGGTTATCTAAATAGATATCTGGGATAGGGTTTCCACTCCGGGACATTTTATGGAAGACCATTAAATGTTTTTTAACTTACTTTCACCTGTGGTGTCTTCTATAAACAACAGAGCTATTAGTATCCCATCCGCTCTTCCATATTCCTATTTGCTGGACGTTCGAAAGAATAATCACATTTTCAGTCTTCCTCACAATTTGTTGAAACTAGTATCCTCATCTTTGTTATTTTTACAAGCTGATATTTCATTCGAGGCCAGGACGTTAGAGAGGTTGTATTTATTTACCTCTTTTAGGAGGTTAGACACAAGATCAGGTGAAGTTTGAGCGATATTAGATTATTTTACCTAGTAACCGCTATTCCGAATTCATAACAGCAATCTCGCGCATACTATAATAACCGAAACCTAGCAGTTTTATTTCTCTTTTTTGTTTTATTTAAATTCGCACAACACAATACCACGGGTCTGTTTCTCAGCTGGTTACAACATGGTTGTTTTCAAGCCCAATGTTAACAAATTCTTGTTGAGTTGTCCTCTTAAATAGTCGAATTTTGACCAGTTTCAACCAACGTTACCACCGTTGTCTCACCGTCCACCTGATAAACACATTAACTCTTATCCTCAGGTTGTCTTTTGGGCTTTGGTAAACGGTGACCAGTTCGTACACAAATAAATTCAGACAACACGCGTACGTGCGTCCCAATCCAGACTAGCCTCGTTTGGAGTCGGAGGGCCTTCGACAAACGCAACGAGAGACACACACTGACTGCTGTACGCTGAGCGATGTACACACACGCCGCTCACCGAACGCATATACATAATTTGTGCGTACACTTTCTTACCAACAAATCAGGCACGCTAATATACACACATCACTATGCCTATTCCATTTACACACACGTAAACACACACGGTGCTAGCCGAAACCTACATGCGTACTAAATTTCTCCAACTCAGACTCAGGAACTCCCATGTCTTGCGACGTATGAGGCAGTCAAAATAAACCATCGTTTTCGATTTAAAATTAATGCTAGATGCATTGCTTATACCCGTCCTGGGGCACGTATTATACTAGTTACATAATATCTTATTATATCATCATTCATCACACAGAGAGTTGTCAACACAGTTATATAGATCAGTACATATTGCATTCATTAGACATTATGTTGCTTCCTAACAGGGTGAACTCTAACAGTCATCATTTTATTCTATATCTATATTATGATAATGTGATTTTATTTACTGATTAACATCTCAATTTCTCCAACTCACACTCAGGAACTCCCAAGTCGTGCGACCCATGAGGCAGTCAAAGAAAACCATCATTTTTCGGTCTGATACTAAATCCACAGCGTCCCCCCAGCTTCTTTCCGTTACGATCAAATCTGTCTGGATTGTTGTCTTCCAGTTCATCTTTGGTCTTTATCTTCTTCTTTTGTCCATCGGTGTTCCACTGAAGAACTTTGTTTGCAAATCTCTTTGGAGCCAATCTTAGAGTATGTATAAAAATAAAAAAAAAAATAAAAAATAAAAATAAAATAACATTTTTTTTAATTAATTTCAAAAAAAAATTAATTTTTAATTTTCTTTAATTTTAATTTTTTTTCCTTTTTTCCCCTTTCAATTCCTTAATTTTTATCTTTTTTCTTTCCTTATTTAATTTTTTTATATAATTCCCTTTAATTCCTTTTTAATTTCTTTATCTTTTTTGTGGGGGTGGGGTGGGCAGAGAGAGGAGCTTATAGTGTTTCTTGCAATTTCTGTTTCTTTTGTTCATTTTTGTGTAGTGATAGCTGATGCCGGTGTAATTTATGGGGGGGGGGAATATGAAGTTATGTTTCTTGCAGTTTCTGTTCCTTGGTTCGTGATGTGGTGTTCTTCGTGTGGTTTTGTTTTCTCCCTGTTGTAAATTCCTTGTGACTCGTTACCCTTTGTAGCTTATCCGTGTTGGTTTCCGCATTCGAGGATTTTCCTTAAGATTGCAGCTGTTTTGATCATTGCCGTCTTTTGTATGGTTTCGATGGTTTCTTTGATTCCAATTTATCACAGTCTTTTCTTTAAGTTTTTTGGGATTGTTCCTATGCTCCTGCGATTATTGGTATTATGCTAACTTTCTTCATGCTCCATATTCCTTTCAGTTCTCTGGCTAGTTCTGTGTACTTACTTTGTTTTTCCGTGTCTTTGATGTTCACTCTGTGGTCTGCTGGAACAGCGAAGTCTACGATTTTACAAGATTTTTTCTTTTTGTCTATTATAATAACATCAGGTCTCCTTGCTTGTATGAGTTTATCTGTTTTTATATCCATATCCCAGAGGATTTTGTCTTTTTCGTTTTCCAGTACTGTTTCTAGTTTATGTTTGTACAATTTGTCTGCATATTCGAAATGCAATTGTTTGCACAGTTCCCAGTGTATTACTTTCCCAACACAGGCATGTCTGTTCTAGTATTCTTTTTGGGCAAGTTCACTTATTATATGATTTATTGTTTCGTCTCTTTGTCCACACAGTCTGCATTTATTGTTTTCCTGGGTTTTATCTATTTTAGCTTTAATGTAGTTTGTCCTAATCGCATTGTTCTGTGCAGCCATCAGTAAAGATTCCGTTTCTCTGTTCAAGTTTGATTTTGTTAGCCATGTCCAGTTATTTGCGTTGGTTTCTTCTCTTGTGAGTCTTATGAAGCGTTCATGTAGTTGTTTTTTTTCCCATTTTTCTTTTCTTGTCTGTGTGTGTCCAGTTTCGATGCTTCCTGCGTTGTTCGTTGGGACGGTATCTCTTGCTGCGGTGATCAGCCTTTCTGGGTTCTGGTTTATGTATTTCTCCAGCTCCTTTTTTGTGTCGTCCACAGTCTTCTATACTTACCAGTCATCTTCCCCTTCGTTTCTCTTCACGTAGAGTCTGTCTGTATTGTCTTTTGGATGTAGTGCGTTGTGCATAGTCATTAATTTTCTGGTCAAGGTGCCTGAGTTCTTCAGTCCAGCTTATGAATGGTCCAGAATATCTTATTAGTGATACTGCCCAAGTATTTATCCTTTGATTATGTTTCTGCTATATAATTTTGTTTATAAGAGCTTTCCTGTTCTTCTCAGGTATTCTTTTCCAATCTTCTCTTTCATTTATGTTGATTTGATTGTATCTGCTTCCAAAACTCCCAAATATTTATAGCTATATCGTTCACCTAGCGCCCTAATCTGCTCTTGGTTGGGTAGTCCCATGCCCTCAGTCGTCTCCAGCTTTCCTTTTTTAATCACTAGCATTGCACACTTTTCCATTCCGAATTCCATTTGCATGTCCTGACTGAAGATCCTGGTCGTATTTATCAGCTTTTCAAGTTTCTTTTTGCGTTTTGCAAATAGCTTCAGGTCGTCCATGTACATGAGATGGTGTATTCTTTGTTCTCCGCCTGTGAACTTGTATCCGGCATCACATTATTATTATTATTATTATTATTATTATTATTATTATTATTATTATTATTATTATTATTATTATTATTATTTGTCTGTTATGCCTCCTTGGGCATCTCCCATTTAACTATCTTCTCAATTCAACTGTTTAAAAGAAAATAAACGCTTAGTACAGTATCGATATCGTGATCAAATGTTGTTAAAAATTTCATTTGACAACTCCCAAAAGTGTCCCCTCAATGACTCCCTCCTACCACTTTCTCTGAATTCATCTAACCGCATCTTAAACTGATCCACGGTATTGCTGTTCTTAATCAGATCTGGCAACTTATTCCAAAAACATGTTACTCTGTGAGCAAAAATCTATACTGGTTAACATATCTAGTCTTTGAAAACTGCCTTGACAATAACCTTCAAGATCTAGAAGACATACTAAAAATGCCTACCATAGTTAGAAATGCCATTAATTAACTTGAAAGTCTCAATCATATCACCTCTCATTCTTCTCTCCGGCAAAGTAGTCAATCTTAATTTGTCCAATCTCTCCCTGTAACTGCACTCCTTTACTTTACTTATTAGTTTTGTCACCCTTCTTTGTACGTCTTCCAGTTTCAATATTGATGGAGATTTTCCTAAGATTCCAGTTTCTTTTCATGTCGTACATCAAACCCTGGTATTTTACCTCTCGGCTCTATTGTAGCCAGCACTGACTTCAACTAGTATTACTACTTTCTTCAACACTGACTTCAACTAGTATTACTAGTTTCTTCTTCTTATCACACATCACTATGTCAGGTTTAACAGTTCCGTTTTCTAGTTATGTAGCTGTTCGAATTGCAGAGTCATAGTGGATGGTGTATGAATTATTTCGCACAGTTCTTTCTGGTATATGCTCCCAGGACTTGTTGCTACTTTGAATATTCCACTTTTTACAGATAGTTCAGTGGAGATATTTACACACTCCATTGTGTTGCATTGTATAAGAGTCGTCCCCCAGCAGGACCTTACAACTGGATGTTGGTACTTCACACTCACAACTTCGGTGTGGCAAAACCTTAACTTGTATTTGTTGCTGAGACCACCAACCCACTTAAAAGCATTGGACATCAAGCCTTGATTATGATGTACACACGTGTGTTGTACGAAATTTTAAAAAAGTAAGAGAAAGTGAAAAATGTTGTGTTGTCGTTTTTATACTACGTTTGAAATTTGGAAGTGAATATCTATATATTGGTTGAATAAAACTGCTGATTTGAGATTTTTTTCAATCAAGGGTCGATGCGTAAAAACAAATTTTACTGCTGCTATTACTTCGAACACGGAAATAGTTTTTCGAAGGCTGTATAAATCGTTTTCTATATTGAAACAAAAGGACTGATAAATATGACGTAATAAAATAGAGTCGTGGGCGTAATGTGTCTGGGTAACGGCAGGTAACCTTCGGTTTATACTGAACAGAGATTTTTTTTGTACCTTTCGTTGTGCCCTCTTGTGGAGGCGTCCATCCATGGCGTTGTGAGGTCATTCGTTAAGGCCAGCCATGCGTTAAGATGAAAGACATGTGCGAGGGAACACAAACAAATGCATATATTGGATAAATGTTGTTAGGGGAGTTAAGGGCCGACTTTTTATGTCGATTTAAAAATATTAAAGAACCGACCTACTGTGTCACGAAAAGATAGCCCTAATAAACAAAAGCAGAACAAATATGATTACGAACATTATTAATATATATATATATATATATATATATATATATATATACAATATCACATGCATATGTTTATCTTTGCATGTAATTACATAATAATATTTATATCAAAATACTAAAGTATGAACACACACACATATACATATACATATACACACACACACACATATATATATATATATATATATATATATATATATATATATATATATATATATATATATATATATATACGGTCATCTACAGAAAGATGTTTCGTATTTTACGACTGATCAGTTTTGCTAGATTATTCACGCTGAGCTTCGACACCCAACGTCCGTTCCCATCCAAATGTGATCAGCAGTTAAGTACCTTATCTATTGCGCAATCAACCTCACGTTTTACGGTAGACAAATTATAGCATACTTATACCAAGTACATACTTAGTTAGTTTTTTTTGTTGTTTTTTTTTTGTTCTTTAATCGCTATCATCCTTATGCTCGTCCAAACTAATTGAAAGTAGGAAATGCACTGTGGGTGTATTTTCGGCAGTCTTGTTACTCTCGCTTCCCCTACTTTGTCCCTCATTTCTCATTTTTCGCTGAGCGACGTTTCTGTCAGAGAGGAAAGCTTCGAGAGGTAATGACAATCTAAAATGACCTCTCAGATGTTTATGTATCTCATAAAGAAACCAAGTGTTAGCCCCAGGAAGGGCTTCTTTGATTTCTAAGAAAATGTAAAAAAAATAGGAATTACAGAGAGATTTTATCTATAAAGAAAAGAATAGAAATCGGACAGACATGTGTTGTAGATTGCGTAGACAATGCAATTTAAGAGCTAGCAAAAGAGAGAACAAAATATACATAAAGGCTCATTACCGCCGCCAAATTCAGCTCCAGTGTAAACAGTAAGGTGAGCAGCTAAAAGTGAAGCATAGTGCACATTTCAGCAGAGAAATAGAATCGTTACTGACTGCTGTACAAATCAACACGATGAGAATGAACTAAATTGACGCAACAAAAAAACAAACCTCAGAGAAGCAGTAAATGTAGATTATGTAGATCAAGAGGCGAACTGTAAACTACATCATAAATGAATGCAGCATGCTAGCTTCAGACAAAATATAGTATGACTGGTTTAGGAAGATGGTCTACAAGGAACTTTGGAAACGACTTCTCTATTTGAAATTTTTTAAATCATAAAATACTTTGGGATATGTAAATCCAAATGGACATAAACCATCCAAGTAAGGAGACCGGACGTGATAATAGTCAAAAAGATGGGGAAAATTCTGCCAAATTGCAGATTTCGTCATCCCAGTTGATTACAAGGTAAAACTAAAAGAGGGTAGACAAATAAAGCAAATAAACGAAACTTCCCAAAGAGCTGAAGAATATATGAGACATTAAGAAAGATACCGCTCAGAACACGATAAATAGTTCCGAAAAAAAAAACAAATAAATAATCAGTTGGTATCAAAGGGTCATTCACACCATACGCACCAGAGAACTGATAAAAATAACTGAAGTATTAAGAAAAATCCTCGAGCGCGGAAACCAACCCACATATTCAGGTGATATTAAAAAACCACGGAAAGTTAAAATTGGATAAAACTCCGTAAACGTAAGCAAAAATATAGCTATAACGAACAAGGCGAACTTAAGGTAGATGAGTCTACCAATGTGGTTTGTATGTTTATATGCAAATAGAAACATGTAATTGGTTGGCAAAAGAGGTATAGGCAGAGTACACATTACTTAAACACAACTAGATATAGCTATAACATACTATGACAACACCAAGATAGGCTAGTATACCTGTTTATATGCACATAGAATCAGGTGATTAGTTGACAAAAAGGAATAGGCAGAGTATACATTATGAAGGCAGTAGTTTTTGAACACTACACGAAATATAGCTATACCATATTAAAACGAAACTCAAGATAGATGTGACTATCAGAGTAATTTGTCTGTCTGTATGTGAATAGAAACATGTGATTAATGGCAACACAGGAATAGGCAGAATACACATTATTACCAGGGTAGATATATAACGAAAATCCTATAATGTGACATTTTCCTTCCTAAACATTAATGAAAACGCATCGGGCATAAACGACGTATTTTATGTTTACTAATGGGTCAGCAATTATCAAGGCCTGGGATCACTTGATGATAAGGGATCAAAAGATCGTCAGTTGGACGATGATCGCCATCACGTTAAACTTTAACACGACCATGCTGTAGTCGGTTGGGAAGCAGACTAATAGCATATTCTTTCACATATGGTATGTTCTAGGAAGGAAAGTTTCTTTTGGTGTTTAATTAAGAGATAGAAAGGAAAGTCATTTACTGTAATTGTGGCTAGATAAGTTCTTGCTGTGAAAGTTTTACAAGGAAGGACCAGGGATTGGAGCTCAGTCGAGCACCTACCATAAGCATAAAGATACAATAGAGAGAGGCTAACAACATCTCTTCTGTGCGAAAGCAGCTGTAGAAAGGTTTAGTAGGTTCTGGGAGGATTCAAAGACCGAGGAGGGAAGTCACCACTCAGAATTCGTAAAAATCTTAACCCTAACCAGCCAGAGTAGGTAAATTAGCTGTAAGTTCAGAAGTAAACATTATCAATTCAAACGAATTAAAGAAAACAAATCTATGTACGATTACGATGCTATGGTTATTTAGGAATGTGTATGTTCGTATGCAAATAGAAACGTGATTCGTTGGAAAAAAGGAATAGACAGAGTACACATTAGTAAAATCGTAGTTTTTTACGATGTGTCGAAAATTTCTTCGACTTCAAAAGGTTTGCTGTAGTTCTAAATCGGGCCGAACTCTGTCTTGAGTCAAGTACCAAAAACAAAAGGCTTCTGGTTAGTAATTTTTAAATAGTTTAACTATCATGGTAATCTTTCTGATCCGACGTGAGACAAGCCACCAACCCTCACTAAAATAAATACAAACTATTATTAAGAGGTGGATGAATTTGTGAGGGTGAAATAAAACTCCTCTGTGCAGTGACCACTTTGCATATCTTCTTCATCAGCAAGAGGTGTGATCCTAAATCGGCTTCAAACTTATCGAACCTCAACCGCCCCCCCCCAAATGTCCATGAAGACAATTCCTATACTATCCATTGACTAGAAAATGGACTATTACGACCAAAGTTCTGGCAGAAACTTTCTAGGTAATATCAAATTAACAAGCGGCCACAAGTCACATGTATATCCAGGTAGGAGAGGTGATGACGTTAGGTTTTTGTAGTTTTTGCAGGGAGGTGTCGACGTCCTCCTACATACAGCGTCTGGTATTCCCAAATAGTCATCCGTCTGGGACTGACCAGGCTCAACGTTGCTTAACTTCGGTGATCCAACGAGAACATGTGTCTCAATGGGATTATGCCGTGTTTACCATTGAACGACGATAACACAAAAAACTGTTAGGAACAAAGTGTAGTATCTGTCCTAATGTTACAATCCGCGGTGCTCCTTTTTTAGCAGTTGGATTTTCCACAAATCAAAAACCGACCTTGTGTTTCACTTTGCCATCGTGGAGAGGCAAGTAAATACGAACGAATACCGTTTGATGTTTATAATTGAAAACCGGTGAACAAGTCAGGCATCGACCGAAGTGTATTTGTATTAGAAATATCATTGGATTGTTGAAAAGATTGTGTATTTTATTAAGTGTTTTATTGGTGGCATTTTTTGAAGGGTCACCGTGTACGTTGATATTTTTTTAAAGTTTGGATAGTTTTATGTCGTTATATATATTGAAGTTTACATCAATGTTTTACTCATGGGAGTTCTCTTCTTTCGTGAGCTTCACAGCATCTCACTGTTAGATCATCAGCTCGATTGAGAAAAGCCATGTTAATGTTTTGTTGTCTAGCGCAGCTATGCCGGCTTCGCCGTTGGGTGATCTATATTTAAGGCATGACTCGATGATGTGGTCTACTGTCTGTTCAGAGTGACCACGACCTCTGACCCAAGATGTGTCTGTATTTATAACGGGTATAGTATGAATAAAGGCAATCTACCTACGAGGATTGAATACAGATTTCAGTTCGAATTTCCGTACAGTGTTTCGAGTGGTAAATGAGAAGAGTCATTAAACACTAATTAAGTATTTCTCTGCTCTAGCGTTATTTCAATGGAAGGTGCTCGACTAATCTTTAATCTCCGGATCCTCTTAGTAAAACTTTAATAGCAAGAACTCATCTTACTATCACCACTGCAAAGAGGTTTAATTTCCCCCTCTGTGTGTCTGACAGCAATTGGAATTTCCATGAAAGAAGAACGTTTTTTCCAAGAACTTCCTATCCGTCGAACGTTGCCACAAATTTCTTCCCTGCATGTAACACCATAGTCATCTTCGAATCTAATGTTAATAAACACTTATAAAGTGTCCACGTAAGCAATTATATTCCATCAATCTTTTTAATACTCCCAGAATATTCATCGTCAAGCAACGACTAATCTATTCACCCTCGTTAACCCTTATTCTCGAGTGGGTTTTAGCCATATTAACTTGTGACTCATTAGTAATAAAGCCTCTTTGAAAAGATGCATTTTACCGTAAAACCAACATCGATCAACTTACATCTTGTTTTGGTCATTATCAGTTGTTATTTTTTGCTCGTTAGATTGAAAGTCAAACTCCCCCCTAAAATTACATTGTTTTATTTTGAAAGAAAACTCCGTTTTTTTAATTATTTTTTTAATTTTTATTTATTTATTTATTTTGTTATTGTTGTTGTGGTTGTTTACTTTTGTTTTGATTTGTTTTACTTCAGTGTAAGTTCTTCAGAATTCAAGGGGGCTCTCCCCGGGGCTAACCACAGCCGTCATAAAGGAGGTCTGGCAACTGAGTCGAGTTTTTCTGATGACATCATTAATAGTTGGAGTAAGAACCACTATCAATTAGCAACAGAAGTGCCCGAAGACACACTGTGGCTTGATGCGCATGCGTCCATCTGTAATTGGAGCAAGTAACCAGAGCGAGTAGACTAAAATCCATAGGATTATTCATTCACTTGGAAATCTTTGTTAACTTGTTCCTGCTATTGTGACTTTATTCCCCTGGCAAGAACACGGCTATCCTCCTACGGGTTATTCATTCAAATGGAAACCATTGGTAACTTGCTCCTTTTTTTCAAACGTATTTCCTTTTCGATAGATGTCAAGCGCGAAGGAAAATAAGAAAATTACATCATGGCGTCCAACGATCAAGGCATTTCATTAAAGTTCGAATTTCAAGTCTTAAAAAAATAAATAAGAATTTTATTTCGAGATAAAAAATAGAATTTTTGACTAATTCATATGGTTCATCTCCTCTCCCTCCCCCAAAAATACCTGTTTTAATGTATTACAAACTTTTACTATATTGTAAATAAACTTTTCCTTAAAAAAAACAGAACAAACAACGACATTTTAATTTATTTCAATAAATGTTCTCTTAATTAATTATTTTGAATTATTGATATTGTGTAAGTTTACTCAATTCGTAATCTTTCATGTTTGATTTTCTTTTCACGTTTGACTTTCTTATAAGTTAAAAAAATCAACAAAGGTTTTTCCGGAAATGAGAGCAACTCTTATCAAATTATTCAGCTAAACTTGTAGATGATCAAATGTTCATATACAGAATATAACTGCCAAAGAATAGGGATTTGTCTTCTTTGTGTTTATAAACAAAAAGATATTCCCATGCATTATAACTGATACTGATCGTTTCGTTCGATGTCGACAAGGTAGTTATAACAATCATCTGAAACATTAAAAATAATCCGGAAAGAATAAACTTATTTAAAGAAGGAATATTAAATCAGAAAAATTATTTTTCAAAGAAAAATTTTCATGTTTTAAAAATTAAAAAAAAATTATGACAACACTATTTTATTATTAAGTATTAATTTAATGTTTGCTGTCTAGTCTACGCAAATTGCACGAAATAATACATTTAAAGAGTTCGTATGTAAAACGCGATAAACGCCATTTAAAAATCGCGATGAACGCCATTACAAAACGTGTGGCATTTCAACACTCGATCACTTTCCAAAATAATGTTTTACATAATCTGATATCGGCATGAGTCTTTTTTGTCTTCAGTTAAAATAAATTTTTAGTCGAAGTCTAGATTTAATAGATTCATCGTTTTATTGTTGAATGCCTCAACTTTGACCAATTGGATTTATCGCGTTTTGCATTCCAACTGTTCATTTGCACTAATATTTTTATTAAAGTAATGGGTTAATTATATTTTGTGATCATTAATTAATAAATACTGTAAATTTCATTAAAATCTGTTGATTTCCTGGATTTTGATGAATTTTAAAGCGAAGGGAGGGGGCAAAATGCCCATAGTCTGACTGTTCGACAGATCGCGGTTGTAACTTTATAGCATGACGTCTTTTCCAGCGCTCTGGCCTCCTTTACGAAGGATGTTGTCTAACCCGTGATCTCTATATAAGATACGGTACGAGTTCACCATTACGATACGATACGAGTGGTCCATTATTCTCTTTTACCTCTTAAACGTTGACTTAGTAAAGAAGTGAGGACAATTAATGTTCCTCTCACGAATTGCCTTGTTAACTATGTTATAGGATATATTTCTTGTGGTCTCTTGGTCTTACCTGATTTTAAGACTAGAATTCATTTTATCTGGTGGATTATTCAGCTTAGTGCTGTAACTAGAGGAAACATCACTTGGAGAAGGTGCACCATTCCTCGTATGAGCCCGTTTAAGGTAGCCATATCGTGGGGATCTTATTTGGGTTTCAACAACTTTGTTATTTGGGATATTTTGTCAGGGTTTACTTGTAGGGTGAAGTATCCTCATGCCAGGTTGTCCTGACAAACACTTGTACATAAACACTTCAGAAACTTGAAAATAGTGTCTAGTAGGCATTCAAATTCCCTATAGTAGGCAGGCAATGTGTGTGTGTGTGTGTGTGTGATTATCATGTACTAACTTAAGTACTTGTCAACGCCGGTTCTCTCAAAACTTCACGTCAGTTCAAATGTAAAAAAAGTGTGTTTTTTTACATTATAATAAATGAAAATATATTATTCAGGTTTATGATGATGATCGATATCGGCTAGGAAATAACTTGAACGATAATGCAAAACAACAATAATCTAAAATGCTATTCGACCCGTAAACGATGGCATAAAACTTAACATAAGTTTAACGCTTTATCCACATGGCCACCGAACAAACCAACATATTTTGTCTTTTTACCCTACTAGTAGAGTTTTTTTTTTAAATTCAGCGTAGGGATACAAACTTCGCATCGAGCTAAGATGGTTCGATTGTCCCTAATATATAAACAAAGAAACTTCTTATAATAAAAAGTAAAAAGTGATGTACAATATGTACAATGATTTTACACAAAAAACAATCTTTACTTATATATATATATATATATATATATATATATATATATATATATATATATATATATATATATAGTAAGCTATTAAAATATATTTATGGCAATTAAGCTACACAGAGGCTCCCGCGTTTAATCCCCGGGGGAATCTTCAGGCTAAAATGCAGAGAGTTATTTTTGCCGGGTGTTTTTATATACACGGCTAGCTAGTTAACCAATCATATTATTTGTTGTTCTCTCAGCCAATCGTTGGGCTTCCCACGAACAAAGCTCTGGTTAGTGTTACTTTCTATATCCTGTTCTATTGTTCTGTTTTTATAGATTGGCCTATATCATGTTTCTTTGTTGTGTTAATATAATGGGTGAATGTATTTTAACACGTGGTTCCTTGTATTTCTATTTTAGGTTTTAGTTTTTAAATTGTTAGGTTTTTGTTTAGTTTTTTTTTACTATTTACTAACTAATTGGCTATGGCCGATGGGATAAGACTCTCGAATCAGTGGCGATTTGTGATCGGGGTTCGCGCCCACCAACCGTTGAGAATTAGTTTCTACACTGAAGATTGCGTTAGCATGAAACATCGATGTCTGTAGGTATTAAAATAATTAATTAATATTTATTTATAAAATATTATATATATATATATATATATATATATATATATATATATATATATATATATATATATATATAGTAAGCAATCCAACAAAAGATATAAGCGTCAACAAATATCTTATAATTAGTGAAACATCCGGATAAAAACTGAAGCTCAATATACTGGATAGAGCATTAATATTATAATATTCGATGAAGTAATAAAATAAGGTGTCAATCAAATTTTATTAGAATTCAAAGTTCAAGCAAAGTATCTTAAAGTCCTTAGCTCATGAGTTTTCAAAGATAATTCTTCTCTTCAGAGGACCATTACCGCAATGACATTACTGCAGATAATAAAATTAAACTTTGAAAATATATAAAAATATATATAAAAATACATAAACGTATATAAAACATCAAATATATCAGCCCAAAACATACTTTTTTGGGGGAAAGCTATACAATCTATCCAAGTCATACAATTTAAAACATATTCAGGAAAGACGTCCAAGATGTTGATTTAAAAGTGATCCAGGTGGTGAATGTTAGTCCGAAAACGAAAAAATTATCCAAGCGGGAAACCCGTTTGCAATCGATGCAGTAAATGACAGTGAAAAATGTATCCGAGGTGTATGCAAATTAATAAAACGATAAAGAAACCAAAACATATGAAAAGTTCAGAAAACTCACTTGGTTTTGAATATTATAATGTTCAAAATTCAGAGTTCTTATGAGGTGATCGGTATAGTGTAAACCATAACTCCCTGGTTAAATAAAAGCTCCGGTAAATCCAATTCGAATAAAATTATTCGAATTGGATTTACCGGAGCTTTTATTTAAATCTTAAATAATTAAATTTTCACATGAGAGGGGGGGAGCACATCATGGCCCTTACAACTCCTATAAAATACCCGAAAGAAACTGAAATTTAAAGAATATTTATTAATTTATGTTATTTAATTAATTAATATTTATTAGTGTTAAAATTTCACAAAAATTTGAGGTATCTGAATATTCACGAAGGACATCAATCACCCTTTTCCCCTCTTTGCATGAAATCAAATTAAACTAAATATAGCCCACATTACCTACCTTTAGACATAGCAGCTGTGTTCTGAAATTCACAAAGTTATGTTAATTAGTATACATCCTGTACATACAAATATATAAACATATACACATACCTAACTTTATATATAGCGACATATATAGAATGCATATTCGTGTAATAGATTCTCTATGTACATATTACGTTTATTCTTATATGGATTCTTCTGTGTGTGCGTCGATCGATCGATATATCCGTCCGTTCCTCGCTTAAGCGCGGCTTCTTTTGCTTTCCCCCATCACAAATTCATTTTCTGTCAAATGTGTCTCGCTTCCTCTAATGTCTTCAACATCCACTATTCAATCCAGGTGCGCCTTCGCCCCATCTATGCCCCCTCCCTCCCCGCTCTATCCCGCCGAACATCGGTAATTGTCGGACAGTATCCAATTCATAATTAATCAGAGCATCTCCGGTCGGCAATTGAGTCTCCTTATCCTAACGCCAAACACGCCTTCTCCCTTTTTTCTTTTTTCGCGATTACACCGCCCACCCACCACTCTCTCTCCCTCTCTCTCTCTCTCTCTTTCTCTATCTCTCTCTTTCTCTTTCTTTCTCTCTCTCTCTCACTATCTCCAGCGCAATATATACGCACTCCTGCTAAAGATCGGATCCAGCCCTACACCGCAAACCTTCAGAGAGACCCTTTTAATTTGAGCTGTCAGTTCAAAATTGTGTAAACGATTTCGTCGTAAAAGAGAGACATATAACCCGACAACGTTTTCTCTCCCTTCCCCTTTGCTCTCTCTCTCTCTCCCTCCCCTTTTCTCCCCAACCCCTTCTCTCTATGTCTTTTGGTGAGTCCCCGTAGATATGCAAATCATTCGCCATTTTTAATTACTTAACTATTTTATATCATCTGAGAAACATATATCAAATATCAACTCATCTTTTATATATATATATATATATATATATATATATATATATATATATATATACATATATACAAAGCATTTGTTTGTCTTCACTAAAACTCGAAATCTAGAATAGTTAGACCAAAGAAGAAAGAAGAAAATTTAACATAACCGCCGACCTTCTTCAGGTGTATCTTGGTGAACTCGGAAATCTTTTTCTTGAACTCGGGAAAATTACTTAAGACTTCTACCAGGTCATGGCTGACGGAACAAGAACAAACTACCCCCGTGGATTAAATAAAGGGCTCCGTTCGAAATTCCGCACAGATTCCCGAGTTCTACATAAAGATTCCCAAGTTCGACAAGATGCACCTGAAGTAGGTCGGACTTTACATCGGCCGAAACGTTTTGAGAATAACATCAAAGATGAGAACAGTAGTCCGAATAATCTAAATAATACAAATTATCAATCCTTATCTTAAAATTTCCGAAACATTATCTAACATAAAGTCATCTTGTCGAATTTTCAAAGTCAGACTCAAATAGCATATAAGCTGATGAATCAAACCTTGTTTCTGATTGGCTAATTTTCATATGTAGTCGTTCACAGACAGATTGTTTGTTTGTGTCACACCTTTTCGGTGTTGCAAGTGCTGCAAGATGAGATCGAACCCCAATCACACCAACTACCCACTATTAATGACACATATTTGCAGAATTGTTTAGTTGAAGATTAATATCTGTAACCGTTATATGAGCGAAGACATCTGCAAATTAAAAAAAAATTTAAATAACTAGCAGACACCGCGGTGCTGCCCGGGAATGGATGAGCATTACTGTATACACCTGCTCTTAGCTCTGAACCCCATGTTACTATGTTATATTTTTTTACCTCTAATTTTTAATTTTCTAGTTACAAATAAAAAAAAAAATGTGTGTTTACTGTTTATAGATGTCCGGTGCAATCGCAGACTCTAACGCCATATTATTGTAATACAAATGCATGCAAAATTTATGACACGCTTGGATTCCACGTAAAATTTTACGCGAAAAAAATAAGTTCAGTTTGATCTTGGTATAGGGCTTTATTATAAATTGAATTAATGAGCAGAAAGGTACAGATAGGCAGAAAGACAGATGGACAGCTGACATCCGCATTCATATACGACCGAAATATCAGACAAAACACAACTACAGAATAGATGACATTACAATAGTTGGTACTATAAACATAGTAATGCGACGATTGCATTTCAACATTTCAAACACTACGGTAGACCCAAAAAGATGTATTTTAGATGCTTTTATTTAAAATGTGTATATTTCTGATCCAGTTTTAATACCATTAATGTGATATATATTTATTTAATACTAAATAAATTATGTAGAATTTGGTATACTCGGACTACTGTTCTCATCTTGAGTTTTTTTATCACAACCTTTCGGCCGATGTAATCTCCGACCTTCTTCAGGTGCACCTTGTCGAACTCTGGAATCTTTCTGTCGAACTCGGAATTTGGACGGAATTTCCAACGGAAACCTTTATTAAATCCACGGGGTTAGCATGCTCGCGTTCCATCTGCCATGACTGGGAAGAAGTCTTCAGTAATTCGCACTGAGGATTGAACCTTCAACCTTCAGATTTAGAACTGAATTGTACTTAGTACTATATCCACTGCGCCACGTGTCCAAGATGAGAACAGTAGTCCGAATATATAAAATTCTACAAATTATCAACCCTCATCTAAAAGATTCCGAAACATAAATAAATTATGTTGCAGATAATTTATCTTGCCGGGTGAATGTCAATTAATTATATTTTAGGTGAGGGTTAGGGTTAGGGTTATGTAAATAGATATTATTATTCAAACACTTTTTTTCATAAAAATATACTGAAAAAGTTATGCTTCACCAGTGGTCGTCCAAATATTATATAAAATAATAGAACTACGTTAGTTAATTAATTTTTCATATAATAATCACTAGCTGGTTTTGCCAGTTCGCTATCGCTTCGCGAAGTTCGCCACTTGAAATACTTAAAACCAAAATGTTAAATATTAAACATTTCATTCATAAGTTCGTTGTAACACGCAAGACATTAACATTTATTCATATAAATAGATATAAACATTTTAGTAATTTTCATACGAATGTATTTATCTTTTAAATCAAGCCGCAAGGAAATGAAAAGAAAAAATAATCAATTCGCATGAACGATGGTGTGTGTGTTTGTGTACGCTCTTTCTTTACTTATAATGTTTCTTCTATTCTAAAACCATAAAAAAACATTGCGTCGGTCACTTACAGCAGGGAGCAGTCAGTCACCCTCTTCTATTTCTAAAGTCTTTCTTATACCTCATATATCTTTCTTTCGAGTTAATTTAATTTAAATTACCTGCCCTGAATATTCACCAGAAATTTAGTATGTTATTTTACTAAATCACCTTAATTAATTGCTGACAATATCGACAAAACTATTGCATATATATGAAAAAATTATGACAATAAAATTACAGATGAATAACACCAAATATTAATTTATTAGGAACTGTTTGAAAAATAATTATGCAAAATAAGCATTCAAAGATCTGTCTTTGCGCCTTTTTTCTCTGCGATATATACAGTATTTCAAACTACTCTGTCGTGTTATTGCTTTAAATTATAGTAACCCGTGTTGATGGTAATACACAAGTGATTAATGGAAAAAAGAAAGTTTCGCATATATTAATTTAAATTA
Organism: Sepiola atlantica; assembly: GCA_963556195.1. Lineage (NCBI taxonomy): Eukaryota > Metazoa > Mollusca > Cephalopoda > Sepiida > Sepiolidae > Sepiola > Sepiola atlantica. Next base: position 90,311,859 of record OY744540.1, read on the forward strand.
TCATCATTTCTGATGATCTGGAATTTTTTTTAAAAACCCAGTGTACTTATTTTTTTAATTTTCTTCCTTTTATCATCTTCATTTGATTATTGGATAAAGGGAGTCGATTAGATATTAAAAAATGACGCCGGGCATTAAAACATCTAAGAAGTTTGTGAAAGTGAATAATAAAAAAAGAAAACGTCGCAAACTTGCAAAAAAAAATACAAAATAAATGCAAACCGTATAAATCGAGGTAAAAAGATGAAATCAAAATAAACAAAGTAAATGTTCCATTATAAAAAAGATCTGCGTTCTCTCTTCTCGTATTCGCAGGGCAGACTTTTGGGACATGACGGATATATATTTACAAATGACACTTTATTATACATAGCGCAAGATCTCTGCTAGTTTTGAACTAAATGGCAAAGGAATATTAATTCAGAATAATATATACAACTTTAGTTACAAGTTGCTATATCTATATCCACATCTATATATATATATATATATATATATATATATATATATATATATATATATATATATATATATGTGTGTGTGTGTGTGTGTGTGTGTGTGTGTGTGAAAAGATGACATACGGAAAACAAGTCACAGTGCAGGAGAAAAACAAAAACAAGAAATTGTTTGACCGGTTTCGTTCGTGGTGAACGTTTCGTTCGCGGAGAACGTCTTCAACACATTTTCTGAAAACGTTCTCCACGAGCGAAACCGGTAAAAAATCTCTTCCTTTTGTTTTTCTCCTGCATTGTGACTTGTTTTCCGTCTGTCATCTTTTCACACATTTTGTCCATCACGACACTTCATTTTCATGAATTATTGTGTACCTTACACCATATATATATATATATACATATATATATATATATATATATGTATATATATATGTACATAGATATATGTAAATGTATATATGTATATATATATGTATATTTGTATATATACGTATATATATATGTATATTTAGAAATATACATATATATACATATGTATATACATATATATATATATATATATATATATATATATATATATAGATTTAGATTTTTCACTTATAAAATAGATCATTCAGTGAAGACCGGGGTTGTTCCAATAAAAAACAAGCTCGATGATACTCGATTACAGAGTACAGAGCATTTATATGTGATTTTATGAAGGCTTACCAAAGCATTTCTTTCAAGACACCAATGATCACCATTAAATATATTTTTTCTTACAAATACTATTTATTCAAATTAAATGTTTTTTCCTACACGTGTTTCACTACCAAGCAGTTACTTGCTTGGCAGATCATCAGGGAAATTAAATGTCTGGAATACTGGTTTCAACTGCCGACAAAACACAATGTGGCGTTGTAATAGTTGAGGTCACTTAAGAAAAGAAGAGGAAAAAAATAAAAAGAAAAGAAGAGGAAAAAAATAAAGATAAAAATAAAATTAAAATAAAAGTCAAACTTAAAAAGCAAGGAAGAACAACGGTAAGAAAAGAAAGTCCTAGAAAAGTCTTAGAAAAGTAGCTTGTGCATTATTTCTTCCACCAAGCCAACAAGCAAGTAGTCGGTCCCAAATACATTCAATAAAACCACAAAACCGGAACAATGTGCGATAATACACTTTCACGTTAGCTGAATAAATCCCCCCCCCCCCACACAATAAAACAAAAGAACTAAATCATTCAAGATACCGCTCACAAGTTACCATTCCAATCCAATGATAGTATGGGAATTCTAAATCCAAACTTCTCACAAAGAAAAGTCAACACAAATGTTCGTCCGAGTTCAAAGAGTCTTATTTCAATTGTTGATTTAGAAACAGTATTTTGAATAAATAGTTTCTATATTAAGATTTTTTCTTGATGGAAGGGAGTTTTCTGCGAGATTGACATTCAACTCGTCGTGTGTTTATTTCGAAGGGTAATAAATCAACAATTGAAATAAGACTCTTTGAACTCGGACGAACATTTGTGTTGACTTTTCTTTGTGAGAAGTTTGGATTTAGAATTCCCATACT
>OY744540.1:90318867-90321367 GCA_963556195.1 Sepiola atlantica
CCAGATAAAGAAATAGTGAGTAAATTTAGTTCATGAGCACAAATGACTTGACTTTAGTCTGTCAACTTTAATTCTAACTACAAATTGCTTTCTATCCAACAATTTAAAGGCTTCAAAATCACTTTAAAATGTCATACGGCGTCGATGAAATTAGCGGCACCATCAGTTTTTATTTCGTATAAAACGAGTTGTATTTAGATGGAAGTTTTTTTTTACTTTCGTTTGTGTTTCGGCTTCTTTTTCTTGTGTTTTGTTTTTGTAAATTATAGCTTTTTATCATATAATTATTATTTTAAATAGGATTTTTAAAATAAAATTTCAATATTACACCATTGTATGTGATTAGATTATTAATTGAACGGAATTGCTCTTTCTTGGCCTTTTGGCTAAGATCAAAGTGTAGTATCTGTTCCGATGGATACTACACCCTATAGACCGGTATCGTCTAAGCCCTCGGGCCTTGATTCCGCCGGTCTGTGGGTTTGTACTGTGCGGTTCTATGAGGTCCACCCTCCCAGCTCTTACTTTCTCATCCCTTGAGAAAGGGTTAGTTTATTGCTAATCGCCTGAGGCGCCCCTACCGGAGAATGCCGACGGGACTGCCCAAGCAATATTTAAAGGTCATAAGTGCTCTTCCTCTAGGGTGTGTACTTATCAAATCCCACTTTCCGACCTTGTGTCACATCTTTCCGCTGTGGGAGGACGATAAATACCTTGTTCTGAGATTATAAATAGTTTTCTCATGGCAATGCTGTTTGAATATTTATGGATACAATTATTGTAATAAATAGCTTCTAAACCGTTTTTATTATTTTAATACAATAGGATTTGCTAAGAATGTTAAGGCTATAATATCTATTCAACTGTGTACGGGCTCCCAAATTCATCTAAGGGTCACGTAGTAATTAATTCTCTTCTTCCCTATTAACAAAGGATTAAAATGGCTGACTTGTTTACAAGAAAATGTACGTGGTAAATTTCATTTCGTTATTAGACTTATTTAAATGTAATCGTTTTATTCTATTGCATTTATTATTTCAGTAGATATTTGACTAACAAAACTGATTCAATGTATAATTATCATAAAAGTTTCGCTGACAAAAAACATACACAGACAAAAATGTGTCACAGAATTTTATTATGATAGAGATTTGTTTGTTCTACGAGTTCACAAATAAAAACACGTATGTAGATTAGGAAAAAAATCATTTTTTCTTAACAAAATAAGTTACAGTCCTTTTTATAAACGATTTGGTTCGATTAATGCTTAAACGATACTCTAATAATTGTATTTAATACGTATATACGTTTATATATATACTTACATATATATAAATATATGTATTGAAATATGTAAACGTATATATATATATATTTACATATATAAACGTATATATATATATACATATACATATATATATATATATATATATATGTATACGTTTATATATGTACATATTTAAACGTTTACATCTATATATGTATATATATATATACATATAGATATATATATATATAGATATATGTACATACATGCATATATATACATACATGCTTATATATATTACATTAATAAAGTATATGTTTAAATACATACGTGCATGTATATACATATATACATACATATACATACGTATATATACATAGATGCACATATATATATATATATATATATATATATATATATAAATACATGCATATATATGTATATTCATATATATATATACAGACATGTATATATACATACGTGCATATATATATATACATACACACGTGCTTACATACACATATATATACATACACACATACATGCATATATATAAAGATATATATATATACATACATGAATATATATACATATATATACACATACATCCATATATATACATATATATACACATACATGCATTTATATATATATACACATACATGCATTTATATATATATATATATATATATATATATGTATATATATATATATACCTACATGCATGTATATACATATATATATATATATATATATATATATATATATATATATATACATGCATGTATATACATATATATATAACCATAAATGCATGTATACATATATATATACATACATGAATGCATATATATATATATGTCTGTACATATACATATATGAATATACATATATATATATATATATATATATAGTCATGCACATATATACGTATATATATACATATATATACACATACATGCATGTATATACATATGTATATACATATATATAGAGAGATATATATATACACGCATGTGTATATATATATATATATACATTTATACATATATAAAAAGATGTATATACATATGTATATAGAAATATATATATACGTGCATAAATTTATGTATATATATAAATATATGCATATATATACATATCTATATATTGATATATATATATACATGCATATATATACATACATGCATATATATATACACTAATATACACATATATACATATCAAAATATA
>OY744540.1:90326367-90353867 GCA_963556195.1 Sepiola atlantica
AGGAAGGCCAAAATCCTCTTCCCTAATGATGACGAAATCGATGTCAGGAACGGTGGGCGCCGTGGTGAACAACGGAAGCCAAATTTCGCCAAATTCGTCGTCTTCATCATCGGGGTCAAGCGGCACGACGATCGGATCGAGCAGCCGGAGTCTGCGTCGGTCATCGGCTTCGAAGTCCAGTTACCGGCATGTACCGCACAGCGAAAAGCCGCCGCATTTGGTGGCCCGTCGAAATGCGCGCGAACGGCGACGCGTGCAGGCCGTCAACAACGCGTTCATGCGCCTGCGACGTCACGTTCCTTACGAGCCGCGCCACAAGCGGCTTTCCAAGGTGAAGACCCTGCGCATCGCCATCGACTACATTCGGAACATGCAAGCCATGATTCACGACTACGACGCCACCCTCGTGCAAGACCAAAGGTGCGCCAAATACCAACACCACCATCATCATCACCATCATTTGGCCCGGGGATCAGCGGTCAACCATAATCCAGCCGACATACCCGAATTGACTTCTCCATCTCAGAATAATTCAAACTGCTTACCTTGTTGGCTTCCAGACACAACGGTCAGTAAAATCCTTCTTTTTTAGGCGTTTTGAAAAAAAAGTAAAAAATAATGGAATATTATTTGTTGTTTCGTTTTTAATCTGCTGCGTAATTTTTATTCTTCGATTTCTTCTTCTTCTTCTTCTTCTTCTTCTTCTTCTTCTTCTTCTTCTTCTTCTTCTTTGATTTCTCTTCTTCGATTTCTTCTTCGATTTCTTCTTCTTCTTCTTCGATTTCTTCTTCTTCTTCTTCTTCTTTGATTTCTTCTTCTTTGATTTCTTAGTCTTCTTCGATTTCTTCTGCGATTTATTCTTCTTCTACTTCTTCGATTTCTTCTTCTTCGATTTCTTCTTCTTATTATTATTCTTTTTCTTCGATTTCTTCTTCTTCAATTTCTTCTTCTTCTTCGATTCCTTCTTTTTCTTAGATTCCTTCTTATTCGAGTTTTTCTTTCTTCTTCTCTAATTTCTTCTTCTATTTCTACTTTTATTGTTCAATTATGTCTTCTTCGTACTTCTATTCCTTCACCTTTTATTTCCTCTTCTTTTCTCTCTGTCTAACACTTTTATTTTTTTAATTTCCGTGTCTTCTATTTCTTTTACTATTTTTTCTATTTCCTCTGATTTTTTCTTTCTTTCTATTTCGTATATTCTTCTTCTTTCATTTGTTCCTCTTTTATTTATTTCTTTTATTTCTTAAGTTGTCATTTCTTCTATTTTCTCTTCTGTTTTTTCTTTCTATTTCTTCTATTTGTATTTCTTCTCCTTTTCATTCTTCTATTAATTTTCTATTCTTTTTCTTCTATTTATTTTCTATTATTTCTTCAAATTCCATCACTTCTTCTATTTTTCTTTCTTTCTATTTTTTATTCCTTCTTTTATCGCTTCTTCCATTTCTATTTCTTCTGATGGCTCTTGTTCTTTTTCTTTTTATTCAATGTCTTCTTTTGTTCAATGTCTTTTATTTATAATTCTCATTCTATTATTCAATTGTGTCTTCTCTTACTTTTTCTATTTCTTCTTCTGCTTCTGTTCTTTCTTTCTATTTATTATATTCTATTCTTTTTTTTATTTATTCAGTTTCTTTTTCTATTTCCTCTATAATTTCTTCCTCTTTTTTTTAATCTTTCATTTCTTGTAATTCCTTCTATTTCTTTTACTATATTTTCTTTAATTTATTTTTCTTTTATTTCTTCATATTCCATTACTTCCAATTTTATGTCTCTTCTTTTTCTTTCTTCTATTTCGTTTTTATCATTTCTTCTATTTCTCCTTCGTCTACTTTTTCTTTTTCAATTTCTTCTCTTCCTTCTTTTATTCCTTCTTCTATTTCTCTTTCTTCTTCTTTTCTTTTTCTTTTTCTTCTTCTTTTCTTTTTCTTCTTCTTCCAACATCCATCGCTAAATAACACATTGTTTTCGTTTAATAACAAGCATTTAATCTTTTACAATAATTAATATACTTCTGTGTTAAGTAACTTTTAAAAAGGGTTGATTTGCCGTAAACACGGAGACAACAAAGCATACGATTTCTTTTTTTCTTTTTCCTTTGATCATTGTTTTCTTTAATCTAACAAAGCATATAACCGCTCGGAGCACTCTTTGTTACGTTCACAGAGTACAAAATCGTCTTCGCAATTTTTCTCGTCCCTACAGCCGCTTTCACACGGAGATGTTGCTAGCCTCTCTCTACTGTATCGTTATTTTCCTGATAGATGCTCGCTTCGCTTGAGCTCCAATCTCTTCCCCCTCCCCTTGTAAAACATTCACAACAAGTACTCGTCTAACTACAACCACAACAAAAAATACTTTTCTTTCTCTCTCTCTCTCTCTCTCTGAACCAAAAACCAAACAGAACTTCCATGAACAAAGTTTCTTTCCCAGAACATCACATCTGTTGAACAAAATACCACGAAACTTCGTCCCAACCCACTACAGCTTGGTTGTCTTCCAATCTAATGTACATAAATGTTTGATGAGATCCTCTCTTCGGTAATCAACTCGTCTTAGTAATATTTTGCCAATTCAATCTATTCTTTCCAATCCTCGCGTCCAACTGACAATCTCTAACCCTTATACTCGAGCGACCCACGGACACTGATAAGTGATGCCCCGTCAGTAAAAAAAATAAAAATTAAAAAAACTTGGATTGTGTGTAACGTTCTTGTTCGCCATGACAAGAAATCTATAAAATATCATACAAAGCCTACTTCCTCGAGATTCGTATTCTAAGCCTTTCTAAAACCACCCGACACTTAATTTATTAACGACAAACCCCGTACATGTAAATATGTCGAGTGCCTTGGAAACTGTTATAATTTCTGTTTGTTTTTGTTTTAAATAGATTATTTATTTACTTTGACTTCAAGAGGTTAGACACAAGGTAAGGTGGGATTTTTGAAAAGCCAGCGGTGCCCTCACGCTATTACCAATAAACTATCTTCTTATGTTATGAATTTTGATCAAAATTAGAATAAGGATTCTAGACATGAGGTTTACTATAATTATATCTTGATTTTAATATTCGCAAGAGGACATAACAGTGATGTAAAACTGTTCTGTTATGGGGAATTAATTTTACCCGCACTAGGACAGGTATTGCTCTAGTTCTATACATAATCAATGTCAATTAATTGCATTGAGTGTGTTGACTAATTAACTGCTATACATAAACGGAAAATATTTGATAGCTTGCTATTTTGTTACTAAAAAGTCCAAGAAACACGATTTGATGACGCATAATGAGTATATTTATATAGGAAGTTAGACACAAGGTCAGGCGTGATTTTGAAAAGCCAGCGAGGCGCCTCAGGCTATTAGCAATACACTATAACCATTCTTAAAGAGAAGATGAAGCCTGATGGGAGTTGAGCCTCCTAGGACTGAGCAGAACTCCACCAGTATCTGACAGCATTAAAGTAACTGATTGTCGATGAAGTATCCTCGACTGGTATGAGCAATACATACTCAATCAAGCGTACTGATCAATGTAATTCATATGTATATTTATATGTGTATAGGCGTAATCAGTCGAGAGAAAATTATAAGCGCACAAGTGGATGAAAATAGAAATAAAAACTGAAAATTTATAAACAAATAGACGTGTAACTTACAATTTAGAGCCAAGTTTTGTGGACGATTTTAAAAACAAAGTAAATTTCCAATTTTTGTTGTGTTTTTCTTTTGTGTTAGGATATTCTGTAAGAAATAGTCGGGGAGCATATCCTTCTTCAAGTTATGTTATTTAAATGTATTTGTTTTTTAATAACAAAAGAAATTATATTTTATGAATTTATTTATATGTATTTGATTTTAATAACAAGACAAATACTTTATGAAAACGAATTCGCTAGTGATGCCCTAATTCAGGAGATGTGGGTGGTGTGGAATCATCAATTAGTTGTCAATAATTCCCAGGTTTACTCTGACTTCGAAAGTTAGTTCCTGGCAGTGTTCAATCTATGAAAAATAGGATATGTCTTGTGTATGGCATGACACTTAATCCGGTTGTATACACATACAATTACATCATGTATAACAACCAAAATGACTAGATTCAGCAAATGGTTGATATGCCGTAGAACAAAACAACTAATATGACACACATTGTTTGGCGCTATACGATCTCTCGTACTAGCAGTGGGTGTGTATGGAAATATTGCAGCATGATACGACTTTTTGACTGCTACAATTCTGTCGTTGCAATTGGTTTCCTTAATTCTTTCTAGAATCAGAACAACATACATAAAGAAAGTGGAGCTATTGAATTGACTGAATTCGAACCTGGATGGCCTAAGTCGTCAGTCAGCATCGTTATGACTATGACCACCTCTCATTAACATTATCAGAGTATCTAAAAAAATAAAACGAAAAAACTGATAGCGTACTCTCCCCGATGAGTTTCGCCACAAGATTGAGACCAGAACATCTGTCCACAGGGCAGTTGTGTCGTTGTGTCAACACATGGATTAGTAGGTTACAAGATTATACAGAAAGGTGCACGCTCCTTTATGCTGTCGCCAAGGAGTGTAAGCTCTGTTGTATCCATCAGTGGGGAGGAAAGTAAATAGACTTATTTGACAATAATGTTAGAAATGAGTTGAACTTTTCGACAAGTTATTTTAAGGTTCAAATAGAGCAGAGAAAATAGCGGCTCCGGTTTTAGGAGCGGGAGCTGCTCTAAAAAAATAATGGAGTAGGTAAAGCCCAGATTATACTGAAGTACTTATAAAGTCATCTCTAGAGCTGTATATTTTTGCGGTCCTCCCCCTATACAGCGCCTGGTATTCCCAAATGGTCACCCGTTTGGTACTGGCCAGACCCAACGTCGCTTAACTTTCGTGATATGACGAGAACCAGTGTGTCAATGTTATTATGTCGTTTCTGTATAAGTATCTAAATAAAAATTAATATATGAGAATTATTGAATGAAACGAATTACAGAGGATCCATACAACATGAATAAATATGTGAATAAATTAAGTTTTTGATGCATAGAAACGTTTAAAACAATTGTATTTGATGTTAACTAGAATGAAAAGGCTTGATACGCCGTAAAACAAAGCAACCGAGAAGAGAATTAAAACGGAAAAAAATTGGTCCAATCGAATCCAAAAAAACTTCGAGTTTCATCCTCTTTGTTATATGTTTCTCATTTCTGAAATGTCGACCATTTTGTATTCGTCGCAATTATTTAGTCTTATTGCAGTAACTTCCCATTATAACCATTTTGGGTAATCATTACTATTACCGACATAAATTATTTTTCAGGAAATTAGTCAAACACAATTTATTTTGCTTTACCTACGCATTTGTGACGTAATAATAAATACTTAATATTTAATAGAAGTTCCGTAATAGAAGTGCCTTTTAAGTTCCGTAAATATCGGATCTGAGTAAAGTAGCCATTTTTGGTTCCATTATAAACTGACTGAACCAAGATGGCTACTTTGTTCAGATTTTATATTTGCGAAAATGGCAATAAATTAAGATGAATTGTTTTTGACTAATTTTAAAACAGTATTTCGTTTTAAAATAAGTTACTCGTGATTACCCGATGTTGTATAACAATTGAGGCTCTCGAAAAAAAAAGAAGACTTTTAATGTTTACTTTATGGAATGGTCAATATGATTGACTTTTCTTGTTCGCACGACTGTTTTCGCCGTAAAGAAAATACCCAGGGCGGATACAACTCATGACGTCAAAGGCGAAATACAGTTTCAAAGCGTTCCAATAAAGTTTGGCATTTGAAGCTGTAACCACTATTCGAAAACAGTTCGCAAATAATATTTATAAATAAATATTAATTATTTATTACCTACAGACATCGATATTTCCTGCTTCCGCAAGCTAATTGCAGACGGTCAACAGGCGCGAACTCCGATCACAAATCGATTCGCAGTCAGGAGAGTTACCAGTTGGCCACCAGAAATTAGGAGGAATCTAACTTAGTAAATACCAAGTCGACGGGTATTCACATCCAGCGGCGTAGACTGATTGGAAACAACAACAAATCTCTCTCCCCCTCTCTCTCTCTATATATATATATATATATATATATATATATATATATATATATATATATATATATATATAAATATGTGTGAAAAATGACAAACGGAAAACAGGTTAAAATGCAGGAGAAAAACAAAAACAAGACATTTGACCGGTTTCGTTCGTGTTAGCGAACGTCTTCAGAAAAAAGTGAAAATTTGGAAGCAATTTTATTTTGAAGGCACACACATGGGAGAAGGAAAAGATGATCCGATTGGACCATATGAGAATACATTTTGTCTACCACGGCATTTCATTTTCATAACTTATCCTGTACCTTACCCTATATATATATATATATATATATATATATATATATATATATATATAAATACATATTTGATCTTTTCTATTATTTTCGTCAATTTCATTAGATGTGACTTGTAAATGGGTCTCGAGTTATTTTTAAACGGTTTTTCGAAAGGTTTGGAATCGAAACAGAGTTTAGATGGGTTTATAAATGTAGTTTGTAAATTGGGCTTCGAGCGATTTGGTAACAGTGTTCAGAGTGGTTTTACAATGTGTGTGTGTTTTTTTAATTAGGTTTCGAGTGGTTTGTTAATGTGGTTTGTAAATGTGGTTTGTTAATGTAGTTTGCAGACGGAAAAAGATAGAACGACGGGGGGGGCACAGATACACAGAAATATATACAGAAGGGAGAGTTATAGAGAGTGTATAAAATTAAAGTGTCGGGGGGGGGGTCGCACAATATACGGTGAGAGAGGGACGGTGAGAGAGGGTGAGAGTAACCAACAGTAACTTAGAAAGATATGATTGACTTAGTGAATAAGATCGGGGGTCAGATAACATACAATGGGAGAGGGTAAAAGTGATATTCAGAATTACAAAGGAGGACTGAGGATTGAACCTACTACATCTGAAAGTTGAAGGTTCAATCCTCAGTGCGGGCGATACGAAAATTGCGAATTACTGAAGACTTCTTCCCAGTCATGGCAGATGGAACGCGAGCATGCTACCCTCGTGGATTTTAAAAAGGGTTTCGTTCTAAATTCCGTCCAGATTCCCGAGTTCGACAGAAAGATTCCCGAGTTCAACAAGGTACACCTGAAGAATGTCGGAGATTACATCGGTCGAAACGTTGTGATAAAAAAACACCCAAGATGAGAACAGTAGTCCGAATATACCAAATTCTACAAATTATCAACCCTCATCTAAAAAATTCCGAAACTTGGGATATTAGTCTGAAACAATTTCTTGCTTTAATTATCAATTTGTGACCTATTTGCGTTATACCCCAGACTGACAGTAAACAGCCACTGTCGACTGGTAGAACATTTTTAATAAACAATATTTGCTTTTATCATCTGTTTCTTACAAAATATATTCGACCTGCAACTTGACCACGAGCCCTAAATCCTTGTGACAAAAAGAACACTTCCGAACGAACCGAGAAAGAATGAAAGATAGTAATTTCTATCAGGACTTACAGTTATTGGTAGGGTTAAGAGAGTTTTGTTTATTTGGCTTAACACACCCTAATCTTTACTCATAATTCCGGATATTTTCGCTAAAAATATGAACAAAAAAAAAAAACGCCGAATTAATACAAGTTTTTTCCACAAATTATTTAAATTTCTTTTGTTTTAAAAAATATACTTGGACTCTTAGTCGAAAATAATTTATGGCTTTACCTATCCATTTGTGAACTATTTGCGTTATACCTCAGGCCGACAGCAACAAAGCCACTGTCGGCTGGAACAACATTTTTAATAAACAATGTTTGCTTGTATTATCGGTTTCTTATAAAGCATACTCTCCATGAAGCCTTCCACTAACTCTAAGTCCGTGTGACAAAACACAACCTCGCAACGAACCGAGAAGGAAAGAAAGATAATACTTTCAACAAGAAACGCATTCTTCATTTAACCTTCCATTAAGTCCGGCATTATTTTTTAAAAGGAAAAACACTGGGGATATCAGTCAGAAACAATTCTTTTCATTACGTATGCCCTATTTGCGTTAAAACAATTACTATATAATAAAAGTGATGAATCCTTTTTAAGTTCGTTTTAATATCGATTATGAGTAAAGTAGCCATCTTTCTTTGAGTTACTGACTAAACTAATGTGGCTACTTTGTTCAGAATCGGTATTTACACGAACTTAAACGGCTTATAACTTCTATTAGATATTAATCTTCAACACAAATATGCCACAACTGCGTAGGAAAAACAAAAGAAATGTTTTTACAATGAGTTCTTAAGTGTGTTTCCTTTTAAATCATTTCCGTCGTTAATAGTAATAATTACACAGAAAAAATATCATTTACAAAATAAGAGAGGAAACATCAGCACAATTTAGACACCAAATTAATAAAGTACGTTATTTGCTAAGTAACACTAAACTAATCGGTAAAACTTGGAAGCCATTTTTACAGCTAGCCGCTTCAATTGTTAGTTTTATTTGTATTATTATTAGTAGTAGTAGTAATAGTAGTAGTAGCAGTAGTAGTAGTAGCAGTAGTAGTATATATACATAATAATACAAAATTATTTTTTAGTATTTTTATGTATATATATATATATATATACATATAATAATAATATTAAATTATTTTTAAATATTTATATATATAGTAGTGATAGTAGTAGAGTAGTAGTAGTAGCAGTAGTAGTATATATATAATAATAATAATACAAAATTATTTTTTAATAGTTTATGTATATATATACATATACTAATAATATGAAATTATTTTTTAATATTTATATAGTAGTAGTAGTAGTAGTAGTAGTAGTAGTAGTCGAATTAATATCTAAAACAATTTCTTTTCTTTTTCGCCCCAAAGGTTTCCAGGGTGTTCACACGTAATCAACTAAAAAAATATATAACATCTCTTTTATGGGGCAAGGAGGGAATTATCTACCTGTGAGTTTTCATCTACAATATTAACATGACTTTTTTATCGTCATTCAATCCGTCACACTTAAGCGTTTTCCTAACTACTTAAGTATTTTAAATACGACACGGTCAAGCGATTACCTTTCGTCTGTTTGACATAATATAAACATAATTAAACGCGCAAAATAAATGAACGCACTGTTACTTTTTCCATATCACTTACCCTTCTCTTTCTTGACATGGCTGCCAGCGATTAAATATTTTCCTGACAATTACATTTAATACAGTTTTTGATGTCCTACATTACAGTATCCATTAAGGAAATATGTATTTACATTGCACAGTAAACACAAATCCTCCATCCGAAACGCACAGACCAAATATTTTTTTTTGTTTATGTTTACTATTTTTATTGCTGTTTTTTATAAACATTAACGCTTCGGACAACCGTAAGCAGTAAATCATTCAATAGTTAAAGGTTGGACAATGGCATTTCTTGAGTTCATCTGCTTTCCCGGGAAACGCCGGGACACGAGACAACTGGTTATATTATATTAGATTATGAGTTCTAGTCGTATGATACGCTATTAAACTACAACATACACTTTTGTATGAACTAAAAGAAATGTATATATATAGATAAGGAATAAAAGAAACAATGTTTCAGACAAAATGTAAAAATAAAAATGGAAGATTAGTAGTAATTTAAAATGAATGACAGCAAGGAATTAAACAAAGACGGAGGAGGAGGAAAAAGGACTCAAATTTGTAGAAGTTATTCGTTATCATATTGATTTAGGTTCATTTCGATTAGAAGCGATCTGGCAGAAGATGTAGAAATATTATAGAATCCTGGTCTTTGAATATATATATATATATATATATATATATATATATATATATATATATATATATATATATATATATATATATATATATATATTGTAACGAGAATGAATTTAATTAATCAAAGAGCTTAACCCTAGATCATTTCATAAGTAAAAGTGCGAAATAAGGAGGAAGCTAAAATCTGACCATTGAAAACGTTACTTCCGTTTCAAGTCTCGCAACTATCAGCATTTCCGTTTCAAATCTATCACCAAGGCACAGTTGTTCATATTCTTTTAAAATTATCGATCAGTGTTCGATCTGAATTAAATAAAATGAAAAATAAAAATATTTTTGGTGGAAGAAATGAAAATAGTTCGATATAAACGTAAAAGTAGAATAGTCTTTCGAGAAAAGTAAATGAATTTAAGACCAACATCACATTAAAATTTTTTTATAGTAAAACCGAGTTCTAACGGAATTTAAGGAATGTTTAAGCAAAATAAAATGACGGTATAAACATCACCAGTCGATAATTTAATAAGTAAATAGCAGGGTGTTTGTAAAACTTCTCTCATCGACCAGTATCCTATATCTCTACAAGTTACAAAAAAACTCTGTATTTAGCATTATTTTTTAACATTGCCAAGAAATCTGTTTCGTACATGATTTAAAAAAGAAGAAAAGTCAAGTGAAGAGTGTCCATTTTGTTATGGGAATAAAAACTTTGATTTGTGTTTTATTGATGTAAACTTCTACGGAGAATGTCGATATGGTTGACACTCGTTAAAGAGATGTTGAATAATTGAACGCAGAAAGATACACATACGCACAAACATATATATATATATATATATATATATATATATATATATATATATATATATATATATATATATATATATATATATATATTGGCTTCATTTGGAGATGTTTAGTTTTATATTCTTCTCTGGTGAGTCGCACATTTTTTTACCAATGAACTTAAGCATCAGATTTATACTCCTATATTATTCGAACTTCTGGTACACTTTCTGACATATTTGCTTGCTTGACATTTATAATATCCTGGATCTACCTTTTTTAAAAATATTTTGCTTTTTTTTCACCGATATGGATTTGCTTTGATCAAAATATTTTTGTGTTTATATATATATATATATATATATATATATATATATATATATATATATATATATATATATACTTATCTGCTAACAGTTATATAATTTTTACTGATTTATCCAGATGATCTTCTCTGGTGATAAAAGCTTGCATTTTCTAAAATCCATGCGTTAAGGAAATGACAAAAAAGTTTCTGTTTAATGATACAACAAATATGTTTCTTTTTCTAATTTTTATTGTCATCATACATTCCATTTCACATATATATATATAAATATATATATATATATATATATATATATATATATATATATATATATATATATATATGTATAAGTTTATATAAATATTTTTATGGTATATATAACTTATTTTATCATCTAAAGCCCAATTAAGCAACATTTCCGGCTTCAGAGAATATATATATATATATATATATATATATATGTATATATATATATATATATATATATATATATGCAAACATTGGTAAAAGTAACAGAATTCGTCTGTTTAATTATACCTTTCTTTTAATTTTGCTTATGGTATTTTTTGTATTCAAATTTTTAAAAGTTAAACAATGTTCAATAGTTTTCTGTTTTCACAGGTTTCACGAACGTTTTCGGTTTTTCGTCGAGTCATCCCTAGGTTTAAAAAAGCTGGAGAAAGAAGATAATTTTAAAAAGACGGCGGAGAAACGCGCATCAGAAACCATGGTTTAATTATTACAATAATCATTCTGGCCCAAAGCAACAAAAAAAAGAAAGATGTATAATTAATTAAGTTCAAACAGTTTGATAAAATAAACTTATAGTAAATATTTTTTCAAAAGTGCTCAATACAGAGTAAAGCTTTTATGAATAAACTTATATAAACATTAGAACAACCTACGCGAATTAACCCGCGTTTCCATGTTCGTAAATTCGTACGCGCTTGCAAGAGCAACTAACTATTACACATCACACATTTAGAAGAGCCTTACCCCAAGTACCCCGAAAACTATGACCTTGTAAAGAAGTTAAATTTTTACGTGCCAATTTTTCTTTTATTTTGTCTGATTTCGTTTGGAACAATTAAATATTTAGTTGTTCTTGCAGAGCCCTAGGGATATGCTAACATCGAAACGCATGTTAACACGCGTCGGCTGTTCTAATGTTTATATAAGTTTATGTACATATGTATATATGATGTGTGTATTTTAAATTTTTTTTAAGTGTGTCATTGTTTTTATTATTTTTTTGATAAATATTTTAAGACTTTTTTGCAGAAGTTTCGATTTGAAAATGAACAGATTTCATTTTTAAAAAAATCTGATGATGTGGGTTCTCGTTTACTGCCTGTATGTCTTCATGTATGTTTTGAATTCTCTTAGAAACGCGTGTTAGGTCTTTTGCTTCGAAACTGACATTACATCACAATATGATGCAACTTTTGTTCTGTGAATGTGTGTGTATATATATATATATATATATATATATATATATATATATATATATATATATATATATATATATTATATATATATTATATATATATATGTAATTTATATAAAAATTTTACAATAAATTTTTTTTTTTTATATTAAAACAAAAAGATCTGGCACAAGGTCGAAATTATATATATATATATATATATATATATTTATACATATATATATGTATATATATATGTATAAATATATTTATATATATATGTATATATATATGTATATATATATATATATGTATGTATATATATGTGTATATATGTATATATATGTGTATATATGTATATATATGTATATATATGTATATATATATATGTATATGTTTATATATATGTATGTATATGTATATATATATGTATATGTATATATATATATGTATATGTATATTTATGTAGATATATATGTATATATATATATCTTTATGTATATTATGTATGTATATGTATATGTATATATATGTTTATGTATATATGTATGTATATGTATATATGTATGTATATATATATATGTATATATATGTATGTATATATATATATATATATATATATATATATATATATATATATATATATATATTAAACCAGAAAACTACCACGACGGTTGACCAGACGGTTTCGTACACTGAGGAATTGGATCAATTCCTCAGTGTACGAAACCGCTGGTTCAACCATCGTGGTAGATTTTTGTTTTAATAAATAAATATTAAGCTCTTAATTCTGTTTACTGAATTAATTGAGCACTCTGCTGGAAGTTTCTTACCTCCTTACAAGTAATCTCTCTCCCTCTCTCTCTCTCTCTCTCTCTCTCTCTCTCTCTATATATATATATATATATATATATATATATATATATATATATATATATATATGTATATATATATGTATATATGTATATATATATGTATATATATATATATGTATATATATGTATATATGTATATATATGTATATATATATATGTATATATATATGTATATAAGTATATATATGTACATATATATGTGTATATATATGTATATGTGTATATATATATGTATAGATATGTATATATATATGTATAGATATGTATATATATATGTATATATATGTATATATGTTTGTATATATATGTATGTATATATATATGTATATATATGCATATATATGTATATATATATATGTATATAAAAGTAGGTTTGTATATATATATGTATATATATATGTATAGATATATGTATATATATATGTATATATATATGTATATATGTATATATGTATATATATATGTATATATATGTATATGTATATATGTATATATATATGTATATATATATGTATATATATATATATGTATATATGTATATATGTATATATATGTATATATATATATATATATATGTATATATGTATATATATATGTACATATATATATATATATATATATATATATATATATATATATATATATATATATATATATATATATGTACATATTCTCGTACACAACAGTTTGGCACGAATTGGAGATAGAATAGTAAGAAAGAAACACGAATCCTTGTTTACATTTTTAACCAAATCCATTCCATGATTTTTATTCTGGGAAATGTTCAAAATCTAAAACTTTAAGTTTAGGAGCTTTAATTGAAACTGATGGAATCTTGCTTAATTGGTGTCTTATGACTATGGATACAATTTAATGTAAATTTGAAATACGTTTTGCGCATTGATTTTTAAACTCCTCTAAAATAACACCTAAAACAAATAAAATTATGGGGACAACTTATTAATTGATGTTTAACACTTATTGTTAAAATTTCTCAATAAAGTTTTCATCCCTAAAAAAAAAACATTTCAAATAATCCAAAGTTACTGAAAATTCTGGAATATTTATTAATTAATTCCTATACCAAACATTTCACCATAAATGACAGCTATTTGAATGGTAACTAAGAGCTTCGAATCCTCTTTGCCCTCTTTGCATACACCTAAATTAAACAAAATATAGCCCACATTACTCATCATTACACCTAGTAGCTGTGTTCCAAAATTCATATGGTTCGGATTATTATCACAGGAGTGAATCCTATACGTAGAAATATATAAACATATACACATTTTGCGGTCCGATCGAACCCTGCAACACAAATACCTAATTTATTTCGAATAAACTGTAACAATGAAGCTTTCTTCTTAACCTTTTTATTTGCCTGATAATTGGTTTAATTTAAGGCTTGAAGTGGCTGATGAAGTTGTCATAGTCGTTGTGGACCCAAGTACTTTCTCATTAACTTAACTGTCCCGCCAAAATGTATTTGTACTAATGAGTGACCGTTTATAAAGGCCCGAAAGCCATTTGAGGATAAGGGTTAACAAGTTTGTCAGGTAGACGGCGAGCAACACCTGTAGGACTGGAGACGATGATTGAAACTGGGCGAAATTTGATTATTCTAGGGGACGGCTTAACAAGAATTTGTTAACATTGAACTTGAAAACGACCGTGTTGTAGTCAGCTGGGAAGCAGCCCTGTGGTATTATGTTCCACAGACGGGTATTTCTTGAAAAATAAGTTTTTCCCATAAAAGTTCCGTTCAGTTTTATGTGCACAGCAGACAAAAAGAAATTTATTCATAGTGGTTGTAGGCAAACGAGTATTTGTAGTTTATGTTTTATCGACAAAAACTCGTCTAGCTACAACCACTGTCAATAATTTCCCCTTCTTCCCTTGCGAATCTAAAACTAAACGGAGCTTCCATGAACAGAGTTTCTTTCCTAGAACTAACCGCCTGTGAAACACAGTACCGCGGGGTTGCTGATATAGTCGATTTCAAGTCCAATATAAACAAATTCTTGTTTAGCCGTCTTTCTAAATAATCAAATTTTGACCAATTTCAACCATCGTTACCAATCATCACAGTGTTATCTCACTGTCCATCTGACAACAGCATTCATACTTATCCTCGAGTGTCTTTTTTGCCTTGATAAGTGCCGACTCTTTAGGAATTGTAAGAATGTAATTTCTTTCAACGCGTATATCTAAACATAAATAACACTTTCACGAATTGACAGTTTTAATGTTTCCGAACAATCGAATGAAGAATGATTACAATTATACAATTAGTTCTTGTTGATATTAAAGTGAAAATATTTCAGTTTTTTCCAATTAAATAATTTTTCTATCATTTCCATCAACAACATAACTGCTGCTTTTTTTTCTGTTGAGACAAAAAGCGGCGATGATACACATTTAGTGGGTGGCTGCGGAGACCGCGACTACCTGTTAAGGTATATATATATATATATATATATATATATATATATATAGGTATTACGGAAGGTCGGAGCAACATCGGTGCCGTCGGTTGTTCTGATCTTCTTATTTTTAAATGGAGCAAATAATCGAGCACTCTGCTGGGGGTCTCTCTAATAACTTTATATACCTCTCTCTCTCTCTCTCTCTCTCTCTATATATATATATATATATATATATAAATGTATATACATGTATATAAATGTATATACATATATATAAATGTATATACATGTATATAAATGTATATATATATAAATGTATATACATGTATATAAATGTATATATATATATATAAATGTATATACATGTACATTAATGTATATATATATATATATATATATATATATATATATATATAAATGTATATACATGTACATAAATGTATATATATATATATAAATGTATATACATGTATATAAATGTATATATATATATATATATATATATATATATATATATATATATGTATATATATATATGTGTATATAGAGGAGTATTAGAAGGCTATCACATTGCAAGAAATATATATATATATATATATAAATCTATATACATGTATATAAATGTATATATATAAATGTATATATATATAAATGTATATATATATATATATATATAAATGTATATATATATATAAAAATGTATATATATATAAATGTATATATATATATAAATGTATATACATATAAATGTATATATATGTGTATATATAAATGTATATATATATATATATAAATGTATATATATAAATGTATATATATAAATGTGTATATATATAAATGCATATATATAAATGTGTATATATATAAATGTATATATATATATATATGTATATACGCATATATATCTATGTGTATGTTCCATTTATTTGTTCATTTTGTTTGCGATACTTTTGAACGAATTCAATTATTTATACGTGCGCGTTTATAATTTAATATATATATATATATATATATATATATATATATATATATATAGTAAAAAGTGTGCAGATCCGAAGGTGTTTCTGTGAACCGGGTTCGCGCTTCCCTACATATGTGCGTGTGTGTGTGTGTATGTATATATACACCCCAAAAGCTAGTCGCGAACTTCGCAGCCAGCCACTCAATGTGTATCACTGCCGCTTTTTATTTCAACAAAAAAAAAGGCAGCATTCTCTTTCCGTGTTTCTTCACCCTGCCAGAGGATAAACATTCAGACGCTATTATATAGATGCAATATTTACAAAACTGTCTCTTTTACATGGCTTGCTGCACTTTTCTATTTTGGGGGGCTAATAAAATCGATTGATTGATTGATATTTTTATTTCTATTAATAACATATGACCACGTAACAAAAGTAGTACGTTTTCTTTTATCTCAAAGTATCTTGTACCAGCTGTTTATCCCCGACGTTGCTCGGGATTCTTTTTTTATTTTTATTGTCCTTTCGCTTTTTGTTTTTAATTTTCTTTTTTTTTAAATCAGATTTTGATAGATTACTTTAATTATTATACTTTTATAAGTTATTTAAATCATCAATTGAACAACATTGTTTTAAACCCACAACTAATTTTATCAAGATAATCTTTTTTTATTTTTCATCAATTTATTTTACAGAGCTTCCTAAACTTTTAATCGTTTAAAATATGAGAATTAAGAATACAAAAAATAAGCTAGACATCACATTCTATTGGACACTTGAAATTCTTCCAAATTCCTTTCGAGTTACTAAGGGTCACAAAGTAATTCATTCTTTTTGTTAACGAGTAACTACACATTAAAATGGCTGACATTGTTGTCGTGACACATTGACATTTGAAAGTACTTTTTAAACAGGCCAAAAAAGTAAGTTTTAACTTGAATTAATTTTCAATAGACAAAAATCAAATCTATGATTGTTGTGCTTGTAAACTAAGCAAAGTCATGAATTTTACAATAATCCGTCCCATAATCGACCAGGAATTTGGCAAGAAAAGTGTTATTTATTTACATTAAATTAAGAGATATCTTTTTAGATTAATAATGTATTACTATAAGATCGGATATTGGAATTTAAATCGCATATTCGAGTATTTTTACTCATGAATTAATGAATAATAAGAAATTAAAGTCTATTTTTCGCAAATTATTTTCTTTTAAATCGTATCGGTTAAACAGAAAATCCCACTCCATCATGGCCGCCAACTCTAAAATCAGAAATCTCGACCGCTGTTAACCCCTCCAACTCAAAATTAAAACATACCACAATATTTTTGTCCGCTTCGACAATTTCTTTGGTAATATTCGGTATTTGATACATCATTACTATGGTGTTTTATTTGTTAGGCTATATAAAAATGTGAATTTTTAATATATTTAAATTTTGTTTTTTAAAGTTTTGTTATTAAAAAAACCGTTTTAATTCATTATTTGCTGATCAGTTTTTTGTTACTTTGTAATATAATAATATTTTATTAATAATTAATAATTAAACTATATTTGTTTTTAATTTCAATTATAAAAAACAGTTTGATTTTATTGTTTCTAAATAATTAAACAAATTGCTGAAAACAAATAATGTTTTGAAAAAAAAGCGAGCAAAATTATAATGGAGGAGGCATTTTTTGGATTTACATCGGTCGAAATTTCCGATTTTAGATTTGTCGGCCATGTCGGAGTGGGAATTTTCTATTTAACCATAGTACCTTGAAACTCAAATTTATTCACTAAATCTTAATTTTTAATGATGAATTTTAAATAAATAAATTATCAATGCATTAACTGATTTTATTTATTTTTAATTCGTACTTACACACACACACGCGTGCACACATAACACATATCTTTGTTTTGTTTTTGTAACCAAAGAAAACGCGTGAATTTTAAAATAATCTGCCCCCTAATGTACTCCGTCAACAAGGATTTGATATGATAACTAGTATTTATTTACATTAAATGTTTTTGGAGAAGTGCTTCAAAATTAATAACTGGACAGATAATTTAATCAAGGTATACATTATTTTTAATTTGAAATGTAAATCGCGTAAATACTTTCGATTTTTTTAACTCTTAAATTTATAAATCAAAGTGAGAAACTAAAAACAATTGAATACAGGTAGATGTTAACCAAATTATTTTAAAATATATTTTCTTGAAACTTTAATTTATTCATAACATATTTGTTTATTAAATATTTTAATTAAATAAATATAATTTCATCGAATTCTTTTTAAATAAAAAACTGTTTTGTATTTAGACACACGCGCATCAACACTCCCACCCCACCCCTACCCACGCGATATCTCATTAGATATTTCCATAAAAAAGAGACATATATTCGTTATTTATAAATGTGATATACATAGTGGGGTGGTCGCGGATTTTTGCCGTCAACAAAATATTATATAGTAAATAATACTTCATCCATCAACTCAAGCGAAATATTAATTTATTATAACATTAAACTATTTCGGCATATAAAAATCGTTTGTTTTAAATACAGAATATTTTCGTTCAGAAATTAGATAACCATTTTGACCCATGAAATATTTTCCTACAGTATTTTACCTACTTCCAACCAAAATGACATTACATTGATTCGTAAAGTTTATATTTCTAAGTAACTTACGACTAATTAACATACAACAATTAAATATAGTTAAGTTAGATTCGAATTTTAAAGTAGAAAAGTCAATGACAGTAAATAAAACATTTTAAAAATGTGTTTAATATATGATAAGCAATAATACTTTATTTTACCGGAATAAATATTTTGATAAAATTCGAATAGATAATAAATAATGAATAATAATAAAGAATAAGTAAAGAATGAGTCGTCTGCCTCTGCGATCAGTACTACTTGAATAAGTAAATCATTAGTTATCTCCCCCTGTGGTCATTACTACATGAATAATGTAAACCACTATTAATCAATATGTTTGTGTGAAACTAATGAGTATATTTTAATATGTATGCTTATTTGTTTTTGTATGAATGTTTCAGTTTTCGGAGAGGGGATCAGAGTGTTCCAATTATCAACACTACTTGTTACATATACATGGACATAAATATTTAATTTTGATGAATTTTTCAGGTTTTTTAACTGCGCCGTTTGTTATTTTTACCAAATTATTAATCTGAAAATAGGATATTCAAACATAAATTAAATTGTTCGGGCATCTTTAGTTCATTAAATTCTTAATGGAAGAGAAATTTTATAAAACTAAACCCATTTTTGTTGTTTTAATCTGTATTTATAAACTTATTGGATGTACGTAACTTCCGTAAGATTAAAAATGTTTTAATACATTAAGATTTGTTAAGAATTTTAAAGCCAGAAATAACTTTTCTATTCGACGATTTAAATGCTTCGAAATTCCTTTCAAACATCGACGGGTCACGAAGTAATTCATTCTATTTTGTTTTTCAATTAGTAAAAAAGGTTAAAAGGGCTGACTTATGAACGTCATCGATTTTGGTTGATTTAATTTCGTAATTAAATTATTTTATTTAAATTGGATTCTTACAAACTCATTTTGTTTAATGGTGTTGCATTTTTTATTAAATCGAACATAATGAATAATACTGTGTAAGTCACGTAAATCCGAGAAACATATGTACATACAGGCACACACGAGAAGTTTTGTAATAATCTTATAAATATAACAATTATCACAAAATTAGAATTGGTTAATGAATCTGTTGAAGCAAGTTTAAATGATTTTATACTTTACAGATTAAATGCTTCCAAATTCCTTTCTAATTTCTAAGGATCACAAAGTAATTCATTCGTTTTTCAAGTATAAACAAAAGATAAATATGGCTGACATTTCTACGATATCGTGATACTTTTTGATTCGTAATTCGCTAGTAGGTCTCAGGTTTTAAAACTAGCGAAAAGAAAGTAAATTTGCACTTAAATTAATTTTATAATATACACATAACGTACACATAATACCCACACATTAATTTTACATTAATACAAATAAAACATAGTAACACATAATACATAACACATAATACATAATTCATAACACATAAACACATAATACACATACATTAATTTTGCATTAACTATTCCTATAATACACATCGTCATAATATACATATAACATACACATAATATACATACATTCATTTTACATTAATACACATAATACGCATAATACATAATATATAACACATAACACATAACACATAAACACATAATACACATACATTAATAATACACATACATTAATTTTACATTAACTATTCCTATAATACACATCGTCATAATATACATATAACATACACATAATATTAATTTTACATTAATTTACATACTAAACATATTACATAATATATGTAATACACAATACACATAATACATAATACACACAATACATAATACATATTACACATGATACATAACACATAATACAAAACACATAATACATAACACATAAACACATAATACACTTACATTAATTTAACAATGACTATTCTTATAATACACATCGCCATAATATACATATAAAATACACATACTATACAGAATTTGAATTTATTTTTCCGAATTTGATATTAAAAACTGTTTGTTATCTTACATTAAATTTTTTGGAGAAATTCTTTAAAATTAATAATTGGAAATATTAATTCAATTAAGTAATATATGTATTTTTAAAAAATTAAGTAATATATGTATTAAAAAAATAAAGTAATATATGTATTTTATAAAAAATTAAGTAATATATGTATTTAAAAATAATTAAGTAATATATGTATTTAAATAAAAAAGTTTTCAGTAAAATCGATCGATCGTTTGAATTTAAATCGCGTAAATTTATGAATAAAGGTAAAAACTAAATGACATATGCATGCTGCTCGATTTTTGTAAATAGTACCTTGAAACATAATATTTATTCATGACGTACAAATGTTAAATACCCTATTTTAAATAAATAAGTTATTGATAAATCAAATTTTATTTTTTAAATAAAACAGCTCTCTGTTTTGTATTTACACACGGGCGCGTGCGCGCACACTCACGCGTATACGATATCTGATGAGATAATTTTATGAATAAAGATAAGCGTATTTATTATTTATAAATGCATCATTCTTTGTGGGTGGTCGCGAGTTTTGCCGTCAAAGGAATATTATACATCGAATATCCGCGTTTATTTATCAACTCAGGTGAAAAAATCAATCTTTTATTACATTAATTACACATTAATTTTAAATTAATCCTTGCCATGATGAACCTCATCAACAGGATTTTGATATTAAAGCGTAATTCATTTGCATTAAATGTTTTTGGAGAGATGAATTAAAATTAATGATTGAAAATATAATTCAATGATAATTTAGTCGATTCGATGCCAATGAACCGTCTGCTAATTTCCGAATTCACAAATGAGTAAGTAAACCCACATAAATTGTTTTGGACTAATTTAAAATGTACCTTTAAGGAAATACAATTGGGAAATCAACCAAAGTATAATGATTAGTGGATGTTCACATCCTAAAATGTTATGGTAAAAATAATTTTCTATTCAGCATTTTAAATGCTCCCGAATTTCTTTTTGAAGGGTCACAAAGTAATTAATTCTTCTATTTTTTCAACTATTACTACAATATTTAAATGGCTGACTGTTTACGGTGTCGTGCCACTTCGAAATTCTATAGTAATTGACGAAAAGAAAGTAATTTCTGTCTTGAATGAATGTCTGAAGGCAAAAACGAAATATATGTTTTCTTTGTGTGAAAACGTTAATGTTACATAAAACCTTCCCAGAATGCATCTGATCGATATAAATTTCATATGGAAATTTTATTTTTTTACATCTAATGTTTTATATTTTCGAAAATATATGTATTTAAAAAATTGGTTTTGCAATAAAATCGGTCGAACATTTTACGAAATGGTGAAATTTAAATCGCATAAATACTTTTGATTTTAAAAAAACTCAAACTAAAATACCAGTGCATACTAGTCGATTTTTCTCACATTATTATTTTAAAAAAGGATATTGAAACTTAAACTAATTTATTACATTTTACTTTTTAATTAAATATTATAAACTAGTATTAACTATTATTAACTATTGTTAACTATTATTAACTATTATAAAATCAATAAATAATTAACTACTATTAACTATTATTAAATATTATAAACTATTATTAACTATTATAAACTATTATTAACCATTATAAACTACTAAAAAAATAATCAATAAATAATTAACTATTATTAACTATTATAAAATCAATCAATAAATAATTAACAACTATTAACTATTATTTACTATCATTGACTATTATAAAATCAATAAATAAATAATTCATCATTATTAACTATTAACTATTATACTATTAAATAATTGATTTTTATTTATTTGATTAATTCGCATTAATTCGCATTCACACGCATATACACTATCCGATCAGATAATTGTTAAAGAAATAAAGATAAACGTGTTCACTATTTAAAAACGTATAATTTTTAGTGGATGTTCGCGGATTTTTGCCGTTAACAAATTGATATTATATATTAAATATCCGGGTTTATGCTACAACTTTATCAATTTAGTATCACATTCAAATATTCCAGCATGTAAGTAATCCCTTATTTAATAAAAACACGTTTTATTCTGTAAATTAGAACATCATTTCGACTCATATGAAATATTGGTCATTCGGAAAAGTAACCCAGCCCTGGTTTATACGTTTAGCTTTTTTAAGTATGAATGTCCGGAAAGGCAATCATCTCAGTAAAAATCAAAAATCTAGGTCAATGACATTAAGTAATTACATAATGGAATTCAAAGTAAATAAAATAACTAAACACGTATCGAAATTCTTTTTTTTTTTGCATAAAATATTTAAAGATTTATATTAAAAAAAAACATAATCAACGTCTTGGAATTTTTTCATTACAGACATATTTTTAGAGAATATATTTGTATGTGGCCAAAATATGATTTTTTTGTTTATTAATACTAAAAAATAAGTTAATAAAATTAATGTCATGGGATTTTTAAATAATTTGTTTTGTCTTAACCGTATGTATTTTTTCTATGTTTACAAATAATTTCTTTCTTTAAACTCCATAACACAAACGGATATAGTATAAAATACTAGCGAAAAAATTACATTTCATTCGTGCGCAGAATTTTCATTATAACCAAGATTATTGTATTTTCGGACATCAATACTTACAAAAGCTAAACGTATACATCAGGGCTGGGTTACTGTTCCGAATAACCGAAATATTTTATTTTATGAAATACTTTAACAAATTCCACCAAAAATGAGATTACAACTAATCATAAACTTCAGTTCATCCGGTTGTCTTCGTAATTAATTAGTGGATTATTATAACATAAAATAATTAAACATAATTAAGTTTGGATTTAAGAGTAAAAGAAATAATAAGGTAAATAAAGAAGATATTAAATGTGTTTGAATCAAAATCGACACAATGATTCTAATAATTTACCGGAATAAATCTCTCTCTCTCTCATATATATATATATATATATATATATATATATATATATATATATATATATATATATATATATATATATATATAAGAAATGGTAGTTTGCTTGAAGTATTGCTTGTAAACAAGTGTGTATCAAGGTGAGAATTCCGAGACAGGAGCAATGCAATGTTGAGAACCGGAAGGTTGAATAAGAATGAACAAAAATAATTGACAAGAGACGATAAATCTCAGATCAATTCATTTATATTTTTAAAAATTAAATTGTAAATTGTAAAAATGGGGGGCTTACTGCTAAATAGTTAAAGCTCCGGAATGGTAGAAACTTTAATCATTTCGAGAGTAACAACGTCTTTTTTTTCAAAAAGACAACAAAAATTGGACCGGCTGTGTCAGTTGAGGAAAGCCAAGATGGTGCTGTCCAATTTAAAAGTAAAATAATTCCTACTGTTAAAAATTGTTTAATTTGACAAATTATGTAATGCAAATTAGTGTCATTTTTTGCCATCCTACTACCTTTTTCTCACAGAAGAGACGTTGCTAGTCTTTCTCTGCTCTATCGTTATTTTCATGGCAGGTGCTCGACTGGGCTTCAATCTATTACCCCCTTCCCTATAAAACATTCACAACAAATCTCGTCTAGCTAACACGACTGCCAATAACCTCTCTGTCTCTGTCTGTCTCTCTCTCTCTGTTTCTGTCTATCTCTCGCTCTCGCTCTCGCTCTCTCTCTCTCTCTCTCTCTCTCTCTCTCTCTCTCTCTCTTACAAGAGCAAGGAGAAAAGAGAGCATTTTCAAAGAAATCTCGATTGAATGAAGAGACACGAAATAATGAAATATTAAAAAAATGGCGACCAACAGACTGCCAATAACCTCTCCGTCTCTGTCTGTCTGTCTGTCTGTCTCTCTCTCTCTCTCTCTCTGTCTCTCGCTCTCTCTCTCTCTCGCTCTCTCGCTCTCTCTGTTTCTGTCTCTGTCTCTCGCTCTCTCTCTCTCTCTCTGTTTCTGTCTCTGTCTCTGTCTCTCGCTCTCTCTCTCTCTTTCTATCTCTCTCTCTCTCTCCCTCTCTCTCTCTCTCTCTTACAAGAGCATTTTCAAAGAAATCGCGATTGAATGAAGAGACACGAAATAATGAAATACTAACAAAATGGCGACCAACAGAGAAAGGTGAATCAATGCCAAGCAATAATCGCGTAAGTCAAGTGAGGATAGGTAACAAACCTCGTGCGTAGCAAAGAAAAGATGAGCACGCAGGTAAATAAAGAAGTAGAAAAGACGTACGTTTACATCATGGCGAATCTTTGATTTCGCTAGAATTATTTACACATGAGTTGTTCGAAAGTTTTGCATCTTTCATGAAACAAACTCGCAAATACATATTCAAGTTATTAATATTAATGTTATCGAATTGTCGCTATGACGACGAGAGATGTTGAGGTAAGATCCATCAAGTCGTTTTCATATGAAATCGCAGGTGTATTTTGTTGTTTTGTGGCGCAGTCGCGCAGGTGACAATCTCGAAAACCCATTACGAATAGCCGCAAAATAAATCACTATTCATAGAAACGTTCGTTCGAATAAGAACATCAGTGAACACGCAAAATAAAGTGAGGAAATGTTTTTGTTAATGGGAATCGCCCCAGACAAGGCATGCAGCCACTTGATGGAAGGAGCTAACAAGAATAAATGTGATTATCGCAAAGACAGGAGATGCCTAATGTACCGTAGACCAAGATTATAGGTAGGAGGAAAACAGTCAGCAGAAAGAGAGTTCTACAAGCCTGCGATTATTGGAAAGAAGCTACTGGAATAGGAAGCTGTATTACAACGAGGTATCAAAACAGCAAATTGATGGAGACCACTAGAAAAACAAGCTAAAAGAGCTGGAACAAAAGAAGCGAGGAATAGATCACATAATTCTGAAGATCACATGCCATAATGATATTTATAGAAAAGACTGAGGCTAGACACATCACGTCTGTGAGAGATGGGGTGTAGAGAATAAGAAAGAGTAGGGCCAATCAAATTACAGAATATTTTTATAGAAAGATGTTAACGAGACACACATATTTCGCGACCGTCACAATAATAATTGGTCGTTAAATTCCATGATTGCGAGTCATACCTATTTACCACTTGCAGCAAGGTTAGTTAGTCAGTTTACAGTGGGGGAGGGAAATCCAGCTCTCTAGTAGGGGCACTCTAAAAAAATACAAAATAACCGAAAACGGACCGATCGGCATTGCCCGGTAGGGGCACATAAGATGCCCACCAATAAGTTAACCCCATTCGCGAAGGAGTAAGCAATGTCTTGGAAAATGGTTTCCTAAGACCGAACGGAACCATATTTTATTAAGACAAACTGTGTAGCACCACGCAAACAACACTTTATCTTTATTGCTTGCTGTATAAATATTTATCGATGTACAAATATTGCTGGCTGTATAAATATGGTTTACACAATTAATATACGTAGGGGCAAATTTAGAAAAAATAAGGTTGGGGTTTGAGGTTGGGGGTAAGATGTTAGGGTTCGTGTTTTACTTTTAAATGTTGATATAATTTTCTTTTTAATTTGGCAAATCATTAAATGTTTTTTTTTTCATTGTATGTATTGTATCCAAGATAATTGTGATATTTTTATTTACATCTTTCCCACGTGCTATTTTTCTATTAATCTACTTGTGCCATTTTTATCTGTACCATTTTTATGTGCCATTTTTACCTGTGTTATTTTACCTAAATCCATGTTTCCAGTATCATTGTAGACCCAACATTGGCAGAAAAATAATCGGAATAAAAATCTCAGTTTCCCCATAGGAAATATTTTGAACATAATCCACAATAATCGATTTAATAACTTTTTTTTTTCAATAATTTATTCTTGTTCAGTTTTTATCTGAAACTATTTTCCCTTTTTCTCCCTGAAAACAGTAATTGTTCTCTTCATCAAAGCAACTTTAACCAGCCATCCATTGTCTCTTTCTTGTCCCCGTCCCCTTGATCGTCGTCGTCGTTGTAATCGGAAAATGCCTGCAGGTGGATGGCACGCTTCACTGAACATTTGCGAGGGTTAGTTAAAAAAAGAAGAAAATTGCAAAGATTTCGTTTTAAACCCTCGACGAATCGAGACAAAAAACAATAGGTAAATGCTTCATCGCATTTTTTTAATTGATTTTGGTTCTTTTATTGTTGCGGAAGGAAAATAAAAACTCCAAGGAGTTCCTCGTCATTAATCGACTATAAATCGGAACGACTTCTTGGCAGGCAATGCTTACATCATTTCGTTTATCGAAATAGAGGCTCTCAAAATGGACACCTTTCATATTTTGGTGGCCATTGATTTTCTTAGTCTATCTC
>OY744540.1:90358867-90388867 GCA_963556195.1 Sepiola atlantica
TGACTGTCGAGGACTTTTACCTGACTGGTATGAACAGGCTCGCCTCTGAGCAACAAGAAAAAAGAAAAAAAGAAAGAAGAGAACTATATATTAAGCCAACCTCTTACGATGTGCCAATTATACGATGACATTTTTTTGTCAAAGAGAAGACTGTTACAGGCAATCTGTTGATGTTGAAAATATTCAGCATCTAACGTTACAAAGTGACACGTAACGTTACGATTGTATCAGAAATCTGGTTCTAAAGTTTTAACGGAATTATGAATTTAAAAAATTGTGATATCAGTTGTGCAAAGCCATCCCGGTAACTGGTTATATCCGTTCGTCGGTTCTATTTGCCTTATAAGGACAATGTCAAAGTCGCGGAGATCTTTACATTTTTTTTTAAATTTCTTAAGTACCGATCGAGTACGACTGGATTTAGAAAAGTATAATTATTTTTTTAGTTTATGGTTTCATATGATATCAATAATGAGACAAATCTCAAAGGTTTCAAGTCATCGGTCGAATCCATTCTACTCTACGGATAAAACTTTTGGGCACTAGCCTTAGTATTGTATTCGCGTTCTTAAATCTACTACGACGTGTCAACTGGACGACAAATGTTTTCTGTCGATCAGTTGATGTTGAAAGGTTATTATCTTATGAGAGGCATGTAGTTCTAAAATTGTACCCGAATTATGACAAAATTATAAAAAAATGTGATATTTAATTGTGGACGAGCATCTTGATAGTTGGTTATATCCATTCATCGGTTTGAGTTACCTTTCAAGAACAAAGTCAAAGTCGCGGAGATTGTTTAAGTTATAGTTTTCTTATGTTAAGATCGAACACGACTGAATTTAGAAAAGTAGAATTATTTTTTGTTTGTTTATGATTTTATATGCTCTCAAGTTTTCAAGACATCGGTCGAATCCATCCTACTATATTGATCAGAGTCTTGGAGACTAAATGTTGCTCGCTCTAAGAAACTATATGAGCCATACCCTAAAAGGTGACGCGTCGTCTACAACATATCGTGGCGCGACAATGTTGTATGGTTGCTTTGCACTCCTACATGCAGTTGTTTAACGCCGACATTTCGCAATGACTGGACATGTATCCCGACACAACGAACCTGCTGGAAAAGTGCTCGTGTGATCCACAGAGATGAAGCGACTGACTGGAAGGCGTCAAATTACAATTCAGGCTCTTCTAGAGAAAGAACACTGGCCTCTCGGGATTGGAGCTCCTGGCCGCAATGAGTGAGCAAACAGCATAACACATTCACTTAGTGAATGTTTTACCATTACTATATCAAGACAAGACAAGAAGATGGACGAGGATTTTTCTTTTCATCCATCATATTTTTTTGATTTTTTTTTAACATAGTTAAGCCCAAACAAGGCAGGCAACCACTGTAGACGTAAGGGGCCACTGAGAAAAAGAGCGAAGGTTTTTTTTGGCGGGGGGGGGGGGGGGGTCAACCTAAATTGGGAGCTGTGAAGCGAGATGTCTGTTTACATCAGTTTTAAATTTCTGCAGGTACGGAGTTGCAGAGTCCAGCAGCACGAGGAAAGAAGCTTTTGGAGTAGAAAGCTCTTCGACATCTGGGGACCTCCACGGTGAATGGATGGGATTTAGCAGATTGTCGGGTTGGTCTAGTGAATTTACATCGTTGGGACACAAATGCAGATTTAAACAAACTATAAAGAAATACGCAATTTTTAAACCTCACTTTCCTGACCCGACCGTGGGTCACATCTTACTTGTGGGAGTAAGATAAAAACTGGCCTTGTCCCTAACTCCTGGAGAGGAGTAAATCAATACTAGACACCAAAATCCAGTTTCCCTCTGATAAAGAGTTTTTCATGACAACCTCACATGAGGATACTTGCTCCTTCAAGTAAACCTTGACCAAATATTCAAAATAACAATTAGAAGCCCAAATAAGATACCATCGATATGGCTATATACTGGATCATACGAGGAATGGTACACCTTGGCCTAGTGATGTTACCTCAAGTAACAGCACTTACATGAATACTTTACCTGATGAATTCTTGTCCTGGGATCCAGCAGAATTCAGAAAATACCACAATACAGATAAACTATAACATAATTAAATGGTCAATTGAGGAGGGGAAAATTAATGTTCTTAATTTTAATTCTCTTCTTCACCATGTTAAGTATGGGTTGCCTAGGGGTGTAATACCAGGCTGCAGAGTCAAAGGTTACTTTGTAACTGGGTTCGAATCCTTCAACCGGCAGTAATTATCTTATCCTACACTGAAGAATGAAACACACATGTCTGTAGCTAATATATATATATATATATATATATATATATATATATATATATATATATAATTAATTTTGAATAATCCTATTCAATATTTTGGTGTCGGGAAAGCATTCGGCCGAAAAAAGTTTTGCCTCAACTAAGGAACTGATTTCCAAAGAATTTTTTTCACATCTCAGGCTATGTAGTTTCTAATTGAAAACCCGACATCTTCTACCATTGTATTGTAGACATGTACAATGCTACATTTTTAGTGGGGTGCACATATGTATGCTACAAACGGCAGACTTGAAATGGGAAAATATTTAGCTAAGAGAAGCCCTAGACATATCAAAATGATTAAAAGGGCTCAACAGAAAGATTTATAGGCAAACATTTGAAAGTAACTTTACTGTATAGTTAACAACCGAGAAATTAAAATTAAAAATTCGAATTAATTCCTTGCACCAAACGCATTAAAATTAAATTTTCTACCGATCCGTATACTTTTAAGTGTGCAAACTGATTGTAAGGTTTATTATCTCCGAATTGGTTATCGTTAAATTAACTCATCGAAGCACGAAAAGCAAAATGGCGTCGATTAACTAACAACATCGGACCAACGGGCACTTTTGTTTTTCGTGTTGCGAAAGAGAGAGAGAGAGAGAGAGAGAGAGAGAGAGAGAGAGAGAGAGTAGGTGAGCTTTGAAGAAATTCAAATTTTGAAATTTAAAAAAATTGAACCCAGTTTCAGAACGTAAAAATTGTTCAGGTCTGTAGAAAATTAAATTGTACTGCGTTTAGTAAAAATTATTTTTTGTATATATATATTTAGATTTCTCGTTATTTAACTATACTGCAACATTACCCATTTGAAAAAGTTTATCGTTTGAATGCCGACTGAACACGTCCGTTTCTGAATACAAATGAGGACTGAATATTAATGTAGCGAAAATGACAATAAAAATACGAATAAATCATGATAAAAATTCGTAACAAACGGTAAAGCAGCCGAGAGATGAAAAAAAAGCTACGGTTGATTTGTATTTTTAAAAAAATGAGATGATCGAAGATCATCATTTAATGACAATTAACGAGACGTTAACTTGAATACAATAGTTTTAAATTGTTGCTTCGATTGGTTCGCCTGCGGTCACGTGTCCAACGCCGGCCGGCAGTCGCGCAGCATGATGCAGACCTTCCGATTCGACACAGGTGTTCATGCTTTGTTTTACTCATAGTCTTTGACTTATGGGTGATCATTTTAATTTAATTGCGACGTTTGTGTTTGAGACAGGAATTGCACATCCGTGTAAAAAGGGGGCGGGAATTAGACGATGAATAACAATAACAAAACAACTCATCTGAACAGAGAACCGTTTAGAAAAGAAAAAGACGCACGTTTTCTAGAAATTAAATGCACGTCCACAAATACACATGTGTCACAACCATTCATATATATAATTAATTTATCGTGTAGACATACGTTACTCGTGATGAAGCCTGCATACATTTTTAGACGAAATATCAATCTCTCAAGTTATGTATTTGTGTTTATTTTTTTCTATATGGATGTCTTCGTTCAATATTCCTGTTCCTTTGTAATTTTAGTCATACGTAGTTTAATGTATATGAGTCGGTAGTTAAATGAAAGAAGCCTGAAAATATTTAGGCGAAATATCGAATGTCTTCGTATTAGTTTTTTTTCTATATCGATGTCTTTGTTTAATCCGCTTTTTCCATTCTAATTTTCCCTATGCATAGATGCTTGTATATGAGATATTAGCTGAATGACAGTAGCTTGAATATATTTTTAAGCGAAATGTCGATCTCCCAACGCATGTTTTCTTGCGGAAATTGGGTTTGTTTCCAATAGATGTATTTCTATTTTGAATTTGAATTTCTATTTTGAATTCTGAGCATACATAGATGCATAAATATGAGTCGCTAGCTTAATGAAAAAAGCTAGAATAAGTTTTTAGGTGAAATATCAAACTCTACACGAATATTTTTGTGATGATTTTATTTGTGGTATCCATTAGGATACTATAAAAAGGAAGAAAACACTGAGATCAATTTAATATTTCTGCGAGCATAGTAGAACCTGGAAGTGCCCATATACTCTCCAGGTTTTTTTTACTATGTAAGGTCAGTATATTTCTGCTTGTTTGGTATTTCTGTCTCAGTGTTGTCCAAAAGTTTTGGTCAGTTTTATGATGGAGCTGTTTTACTAGCCCTTATTGTTTGATGTTGATGTGCTATTATAAGCTTAGGGTTCTGGGAGCTCATAAGATATTGGCCAATGCTCACAATAGTGACTTGATGTTGATGGGTAATTTCTTGAGAGGCCCATACCTCCTGCTTTTCTGGGCAGATATAGGTTCTGTAGACACTGGCTTTTGTAGATTATTCCGTACAGTGTAATACTTTTTCCTTTACTTCTGTGTATTGCCTGTTAATGTAGATTTATAGCCAGTCTATAATGCTTAAGTTGTATTTTAGCACTGGCATTGCAAGTTAGATAATATTCTGGTTTTGTTTGTAAGCTATGTTTTGCAGATTTTTCTCACATGGCGTACATATTCTTTGGCAGTTTTGTCTCTCATCGATGGGGGAACTTGTCACACTTCACATGACTTGTTTAGATGAATGCGGGACACTTTAGTTCTCGTCTCATCACGAAGAGATGTTATCCTGAATGGGCTTCACACTCACTAGATTATGCCCCGTAGATGGATGTCTATCAAAACAATCTCCAAACCATCAAGCCATACCTCCTGCAATATAGACTGCGTACATTTCTGTCACTTGATGCACATTCAGCCGTGAGGGAGTGCCAATGGTACCGACTAGGGGCATCTTTATAACAACAGCGTACATATGTGGCAACATCAACCACAACAAGCGCTCGTTTGGCTAGTAGCAAAGTGTAGTATCTGTTCTGATGCTACACTTAATTCTTTTTTGCCCTCGGTTAGTGAAGGAGAAATCCTTCGAAACTGAGGCAATTTTAATTTTTGTTCCAATCCAGAGTGCATCTTTTTGGGGAGCTGGATTGTCCCCATATTGAAAACCGACCTTGTGTATAAGTCTGCCCTCGTGGGGAGGCAAGTAAATAGTAACAAGCTCTCGTAGGGATACAGTTAAATAACAAATTGTTCGCGTGTTCATTCAAAACCAGATTAAAGTACCAGCAACGAGTGTCAGTCACCCAGGTTGTCCCATTATTAGTTTCGACTTTACTTTAACTTGTAACGACTTTGAAGTTCAATTTGTTCGTAGGACTAACATTCATCTCTGTATTTAGTAAAGAGAAGTCTTTTAATTATCTCGGTTATTGCGTCCACTGCTCACTATGTTCATTTTTGTAACATCATTGTGTCCTAGGAAACCAACATTAATTAATTATCGCGGAATAAAGAACGAAGAAAGGGAGAATCAAAATGCGAGCGAAGATAAAGAAAGAGTCGGTGAAGGGGGTGAGGCAACAAGTAACGATAGTCAATTAAACCCGGAGACATTGACGAATTCATTCCAAACTCAGTCAACGCAATTAAAGGTAAACACATAAAAGGGATAAACGAAATGGCCGAAACAAAGAGAAATCTGCATTCGAAGGTTTTCGTTTTGATTTGCAAACATTTAGAATATCTAACAATAAAAGACAACATATATTTGACGCGCCCGCAAAAAGGGATATGTGTCATTGTCGGACTATACTAAATGGAGTAATAAAAATATCGAACGGGGTGATTGCCCCACTTTAGGGTTAGGGTTCGGGTTAGAGAATTAAGAAATTTATGTTTATGCAAGGCAGAAACCAATGTCGATTATGAACTTGATTCGATTTTTGTGGTTGATCGTTATTACCGGTAATAAAAGTATGGAAGGAGAAAACATTTATATTATTTGGAGATATATATATATATATATATATATATATATTTATACTTTTAAATTTTTATAATAAATATTATTATCTACATTTGAATACGTTTCATCCTTGTGGAATCCTCAGTGTGGAGATAACTGTTCAAACCGGTTGCATGATCACGTGTCACCTTTAACTAAATTCTAAGGCTCTGACCAATGATGCCAATTCCAACCGTTACACGACGAGTAGAGAAGTACACCCTATTTATGTCAAATCAAGCAGGCAAACATACTTAGCCGTCTTAAGAGTGTTCAACAAATCACGTAGAAAAGGAATATACATGTATATACACATACACACACACATACACATACATATATATATATATATATATACATATATATATATATATATATATATATATATATACATATATGTATATATATATATATATATATATATATACATCTCAGTATATGTGTGTATGCGTATGTGTGTGTGATCTTTGTCTACTGCCATATCTGGGGAGGTGCCACTTATTTGGGATGACCCCTTTTTTCCCCACTCTTTCTCACAGAAGCGACGTTGTTAGTCTCACTACTCTGTTATTATTTTCATGGTAAATGTTCGGCTTAGCTCCAAACGCTGATTCACACCTATAAGACATTTACAGCAACAACTCGTTCAGCTACAACCACTGCAACTATTTGTTATATTTTTCTCATGTGTGCTTAAAACCAAAGGGAACTTCTATGGACAAAGTTTATTTAAAAGAACTTCCCATGTATGGAACACAATAACACTTGGCTGCTTTCCAGCTGACTACATGGTCGTTTTCAAGTGAAATGTTAACAAAGTCTTGTTTAACCGCCCTATTAAATAATCAAATTCTGTCCATTCCACCCATGGTTTCCAAATCCTCTCATAGTATTGTTCGTCTTTCGATTTATGATAGCATTCACCCTTATCATCGAGTCGAATTTGGGTCTTGATAACTGCTGACTCATTAGTAAAAAAAATCATGTAATAAAAACATAAACAAATTTAAGAATCCGTCATTTTCGCCCACAATGTCAGTGTAGACCCTCAGCGATGGTTTATTTATTTTTGAATTACCTCCGAACTCGCGCGAACAATGGTCGAGGCGGACCCTTTTTTCTTTTCTCCTTTTGTTTATTTAAATCATTTTTTATTATCGACACTTAACCCCTCAGCAGATTTTTGTTTTGTTCCCTGGCCCCACAAGTGTCAGGCCACCCCTCCCTATTTTATTTTGCAAGCTTCTGTAATATTTTGTCATAACGAATGCCCAGCCAATCGTGTCGGTTTTAAATGTAATTAAACATTCCCACCTGAAAAAAGAAAAGAAAAAAAAGCAGCGATGATAGGGGTGAGGTACTGAGGCAGGGCTTAGGACATATCGAGACAGGAAGGGGAGGGGAGTATTTTCTTCATGCTGAAAACAATCGTCTCATTATTATTCTTTCTCTCTATTTTATTTTCTTATTCTCTCTTTCTTTCTTTCTTTTTTTCTTTCTTTTTTCTCACGCTCAATTTTCTTCTTTTTCTCTTTACTCTTTCCAATTCTCTCTTTTCTTTTTTCTCGTTCTCCCTTCTCTCTTTCTTTTTTCTCTTTTACCCTTTTCTCTATTTCTTTTTCTTTCTCTCCCCTTTCTCTCTCTTTCTCTTTTTCTTATTTCTCAATCTCCCTTTTTTCCCTCTTTCTTTTTGCCCAATCTCTCTTCTCTAATTTATTTTTCTTACTCTCCCTTTTCTCTCTTTCTTTTTTTCTCTCATTCTCTTTTTCTCACTTTTTAGCCATTCTCTTCTTTTCTTTCATTTTTCTCATTATCCCTTTCATCCCTGTCTTTCTTTGTTTTTTTTGTTTTTTGTTTTTTGACATCTTTTCAAGCCAGACAACTTTCTCTTTTTTTTCCTTCTCTCAGTCTGCATACACCCACACACAGACACATAGATGATCACGCACACATCCGAACACGTGCACATACACCACACACACACGCCTCTTATTGTATCTCCTCTTTTCCTTATTTACTGGCCCACTTCCCACCCACGAGGGCAGAGTTTGACATGAAATGGTTTTTAATGGTAAAAGGAATATCCAGCTCCACAAGAAGGGGTACTCTATATGAGACAAACACATAAAAATTGACGCCGTTCGAAAAGGATTTCTATTCCTCTGATTGAGAACAAAACAGATACTAGACTTTGATTCTAGCCCAAACGGAATGTACAGGAAAGACACTTCCTCTCTTTGTAACCACGTGGCTAACCAGGGGTTTTTACCCCACCCAATAGACCGGTATTGTCCGGGCCTTCGGGTCTTGATTTACGCCGGTCTATCGGTTGTCCGTCCTGTGCAGTTCTAGGAGGTGCATCATCCCAGGATTTGCCTTCTCACCCTTTGAGAAGGGGTTAGTTTATTGCTAATCGCCTGAGGCGCTCCTATCGGGGAATGCCGACGTGGCTGCCCAGGCAATTTTTAAATGACCAGAGCGCTCAAATTCTCGGGCGCTGGTTTTTCAATCCCACTTTCCCGTCCTTGTGTCACATCTTACCTTGTGGGAGGAAGATAAATAGAACCACGTGGCCGTCCGGATTCGAGAAACTTAACCTCTTGCAAGTCTCTCGGTGTCCTCTTCCTTCTTTCAATAAACAAAAAAACACCTCCACACACACACATTTTATCTTTCTTCCCTTCCATTCTCTTTTCAGCACAACGTTTCCTCTTTCTCTCTCTCTCTCTTTCTCTTTCTATTTCTCAGTCTCTCCGTCTCTCTGTCTCTCTCTCTCCCCCCCCTCTCTCTCTCTCTCTCTCGCTCTCACTCGCTCTCTGAAATAAAAAAAAACAAACAAAATACAACAAACAAAACAAAGTAAACTCGGAAAACGTAGGAAGGGGCGATAATCAATGTTAAATCTCGGCGGCTGCGGCGGCAAAATCACGGAACAAAAGTGCGAGATGTCGTGATAGGCGATGGATGGGGTAGGGGGAATGGGGCAGAATGAGAATGATGTGGGTGGGGGTCCGCAAACATACAAAGAACAAACAAAAGGAAAGAAAAACGAAAGATAAATGATCGTGTTTATATCCTTAATTACCCAGGCGATAGAATTAGGCAATAAACTCATAATTAGAAGATCAGATTGAAAACAGGAAAGAAAAAAGAAGAAAAAGTGAATAAACAAAAATAAATGAATTGAATAGAAAAATAAAATGAATAAATAAATGAAACAAAAATGGATAGAAAGAAAAAAGGAGAAATAATAAAAAAGCTCCAAACAAAGGAAATGACTAAAATCGTCATCATTGGAAAGTCATTTTGTTTTTATTGTTAGAATTAATGAAACTTCCTGCAAAGATGGATCTATTCATTTGGTTAAACTGTCGTTTCCCAGCCAAAATGGCGGCAATGAATTGTCTGCAGTTTTCTGATTGTTTCCCCCCACCTCACAAATGTGTAAGTAAACCCAAGTAACTTGTTTTGGAGTAATTTACCAACTGTATTTCCTTTAAAATAATTTAAGGTAACTTTGAAATTAGCCCCAAACAATTTATTTGGCTGTATTTACTTATTTGTGAGCTCGGGAAACTGCAGACGATTCATTGCCCACCATTTTTACTGGGAAACGACTATATAACAATATTTTATTTTATTTACTTGCGGCACCAACACGATATTGTCCGGGAGTTATCTGACTTTCATTTTGGTTTCACTTCTTTATTTTTAAATTGCAGTTTGTTTTCCGGTTTTTTTTTTTGGGGGGGGGGGTGTTATTATTTTTTTTATAGGATTTTGAAATTTAAATTTAATTACCACGATGTCGTTTTTTTATCATAAGTAGTCACTATACAATGAAATTTTCAGTTGGATGATAAATAATACTATAAGAGACTTGTTAACGATGAATAGAATAGACTACATTTGTTGACTTAAGGACGGCTCGACAAGTATATGTTGCCATGGATTTAAAGACGACCATGTTGTATTTTGCAGGGAAGCAGTGAAAAATGGAAAGTTCGAGGAAAAAAACTTTGTTCATGG
This sequence comes from Sepiola atlantica, assembly GCA_963556195.1. Taxonomy (NCBI): domain Eukaryota; kingdom Metazoa; phylum Mollusca; class Cephalopoda; order Sepiida; family Sepiolidae; genus Sepiola; species Sepiola atlantica. Next base: position 90,369,069 of record OY744540.1, read on the forward strand.
AAATTCCGCACACAGAGTAAAACATGAGAATTCCTTTTAGTAGTGGTAATAAAAAGAGTGCTTGCAATGAATGATTTACAAAGAGGAATCATATATTGGAGCTCAGTCGAGCATCTTTCCTGCAAATAACGATAAAGTAGAGAAAGATTAGCAATTCCTCTTCTCATGGGGATTTTAAAACCAGTTTGAATGACATTATATCTTACAGTTTAAATGCATCCGAATCTCTTTCAAATTTCGAAGTTGTTTATGAAGAAACGCAAATGCATTCTGGTAAATTTTATTTGATAATTAAATGATTATTTTAATGAGTTCGCTTTAAGGCTATATGCTATTGTTTTTCTTTTTTAATTTCAGTAAATACTTGACTAATAGTAAATTCAAAAATACAAATTTGTAACTCACGCAGAGGCGTGAAACACATACATACAGCCACACGAGAAGTTGCCATACAATTTTGATAATGTATTCCAATTTACTCTCCTTTTAAAACGTTAAAAAGTAGCGACCTTGAACAACTATTCTTTGAAAAATAACGAAACGAAATACACGTTTCTATTAAAAAAAAAACATGGTCTAAAAGAAAAAAAAGAAAAAATGGCTAATTCTTCTTCTTTACATGTCTTTGAATGATGTAATATGACAGTTTCCCACATTTTATGCAGTGTTGTACTCTGCAAGATCTTTCAAGCTACACCGGTTGGGCAGTAGGGGGCAGACAAGGCAGTGTTGCATCGTATGATCTTCCTATCTACATCCAGAGATGGTTGGGGTAGTTTTGTAGCCCTATCTACTCATAGACACTTTTGTATCGCCCCATTCCCGTACTCAGGCGGTTTAGTGTTTTCCACTGGAGCCAGTGTGCCTTTGAACCGAATGGGAGTTCCTCAGAAACAGAGACTCTCATGTCGTAATGCGGGGGCCATATTCTAGCCCTCTGGTCCACAGCTGTAGTCTGGTTTATTCCTGATATGTTGTTAGGGGTTCGACATGGTTGGGGAAGCTTCTCCTTGACTTCAGTCGTTGGACCATTGATTCACGTCCATCTCCCTCAGTGGGTAGTTGGAATAAAATATTCATTCATATGATTAATCGCTATCCATGACAAACTCTGAAAATATGACAACATAATTTTGTATATTACATAAATACGAACTTTTCAAAATGTCTATGTATCCATGTTCACATCAAACTGTTAGGATATTTTTATATCACTAATACCCTCTATATATATGAACATACTATTCCTAAACCACTTAAACAGAAGACTTTGTACATTTCATTTGCTATACATTTAGTTCATGTATTACTATTCTGTTATTTGTTATTCATTTTATTGTATCATTTTTATATGTATAAACAATAGCTTTACGTCTATTCGAAAGCAATTGAACAAAAGTGTAACCCCCTGATTCGACTAAATCTTGAGTGTTCTCGATAAGGTTTAGAAGCGTATCTGCAATTCGGTTGGCTCTAACCTTTCTTTTTCTCTGCATCTTCTCTATTGTAAATATGATGTTGCTCGTCTCAGTCTCCTCTACAAGTTCTATTATGCCATGTTTTCTTCAGAATCGTCTGACTTATTCTTTGCTTCCTTTGTTCCAGCTTGTTTTACTCATTGGTCTAATGATCTTTATCAATTCGCTTCTCATTATAATAGATTTTTCCTCAAAGATTTGCAGGCTTGTTGACTGTTTTCCTATTATCTATAGCATTGGCTCTTTTATGACTAAGGTTAATAGGTATCTCCTGTCTGTGCGTTGATCATATTTCGTTTTTTTTTTAGCTCCTTTCATCAAGTAATTTCATGCCTTGTCTGGGATAACTTTCATATAAAATGTTATTGTACCGATGCTCGAGGCCTGCATGCGTTCTAACTGGTTGCACTGTTAATCGTTCTACTCTCACGCTGTGTTTGAAGATCCCTAGAACATTTGGTGTTAACACAACACAGCCATACACTAAGGTAAGAGGCCCGTCAGCAATTGTCTAGAGAAAACATTGTCTTGATGTGTTGGCGTTTTTGTTGTGTCCTACTTAGGTTGTAATGAAGCACCTGGCATACAAAAATGATAAAAAAATGTGTTGGCTTTTTAAGAACTATTTTTCATTATAACTATACTAACATGATGGGTCCATTTTCTAAGTAAAATATAAGATAGGCGTAGAACCTCAAATTCTATATACTTCTGCTCCGTTCAATTCCATTCTACCTCAGTAATATATCTCATACAAAACGTAATATGACAAACCCTACCAAATACCGGTGTACCAAGATTCACCGTTAATGTTTAGATGTTCATAATTAAAATCGACCTTTCAATATTCATTTGATAATCCAAAAAAGTATAGGTGTTTTTGCTCTTTATGTGCAACTAATACTGGTTGTTCAGAATCTGCTTTGTACTTGCAGTTAAACGTGATCTCGTGCCTAACATTAAGTAATGTATCTCTGTACTTAAATCTTATAATATCAGGTTTCTCATTAAGATATACAAAACAAGGTTAAGAGGGATCTACATGTGTTGGCTTTCTTTTTCCCATATAATTATTCGTGTTTTTTATTCGGTAATACAAAATTCGCCGGTAAAACCTTTGCCCCTCAATATGCGCACAAGATGACACCTCAGTGTACTTTTAAACAAAATTCAATATTGCCTGTTCCTGTCTGACACGAATCCTGGAGTCATCTTAGAATTTAGTCATAACATGGTTATAAAGTTATGAAGTTAAAACTATTTTTTCTCATTTCTCCCCTTTCTTCGTCCCCGTCTTTTTCTTCTTCTTCGCGATAATTATATCTAAGTGATTTTTATTTGATTTGTTTTTTCAGATTTCTTGTGGAAAGGATTCGTATGTAAATGAAGCCATCACGATCTTCGGCCGTACACCTCACTACTTCCAGTCATAACGAAACGATATTTACCTCATCAGCATCATCATCAACACAATCATCACCATCACCATCATCGTCATCAACCATGTGTGAACTTGCACCACCCTCTCTCCCAACTCCCATGTATTCAGAACCGTCAGCACACCCCACACATCACCCTGCCGTTACCTCATAAAAATCTTGCCGACCCCCTTCTCATAATAAAAACAGGTCAAATATTATCGCCATTATTTCGTTCCCCTTTTATGGATTAAATTAAATGTCATAATTTATTCTTGTTTTATTTGTTTGTTTTTTAAAGTTGTTTTGTCAAGGTGTCACGCCGTCGGAAAACCCATCAAACCGAGATTTTAGAACGAAAAAAATCATCTGAAATCATCGACATCAATTCTGAAAACTAAACAATGCATCTTTTGGAATGCCAAATAACGCACGAAACATTGTATTTTCTTATGGTAATCGCTCCAGACGAAGCATGAAGCCTCTTGATTAAAGGAGCTAAAAAGAACAAACAATGAGTGTAGCAAAGACAGGAGATGCCTATTGTCTTTAGTCTTGAAAAGACCAAAGCTATAGGTAAGAAGAAAACAGTCAGCAGGAAGAGAGTTCCACAAGCCTACAGTGCTTGGGAAGAATAGGAAACTGTATTACAATGAGGTATCAAAACAGCGAACTGATGAATATCACTAGACCAACGAGTCAAACGAGCTGAAACAAAGGAAGCAGGGAATAGATCAGACGATTCTGAAGAACACATGGTATAATAGTATTTATAGAAAATACTAAGACTGCTAACATCACGTCTGTGGGAGAGAGGGTGCTGGGAAGAAGAAAAGGGTGGGGACAATCAAATTACAGATACATTTCTGCACCTTATCAAGAAACTTTAAATGGTACAGAAATTCGTTAGCCCAAATATGACAACATTTTGCGAAAAAGGCGGCACTTTCATATAAGATAATAAGTGCTGTACGATGAGATGTTCTTGGATCCCCATTTTACGTTCTCCTCGATCCCCACAGTTCGTGCAATTTGTTGGCAGGGTGAACTGGTCGGGATTCGCTGCTGATGTGGCCGTCAAGGCTTCTATCTCCTTTTCTCTCCGTTGTGGACCTAATCTTCTCAATAATTGTTTTCACGAACCTTTTTTTAAAGAAACATCAACGAATACAATTGGTATTTAAACTCTTTATTGAGTTTTATTTGTTCTTTAGAGTATACATGCACACACATAAAAAAACGTCTCATAATCTCCCCCAGGTGGAGGAGGAAGAAACAATCCAAACACCCAGCCAGCTTCTCTGGTGGCAGAGACGACAGAGACCCAATTCTCTCTACCATTTTGCCAAATTCGCATATTGTTCCACTAGCTTCACTGCCAGGACAACGTACTTTTCTTCTAAGCTAAAATGAAAAATTCTAATCTACCTAATGTTTTAAATTTATGTTGAAATTTGCCATCTTAGTCTTATTATTTCGGTGCTGGTACGGTTTGTGACACATGCTAAAATCGAGTTTTCGGATTTATCTTTCGGATGTTCATCTTAGTCTTATTATTTCGGTGCTGGTACGGTTTGTGACACATGCTAAAATCGAGTTTTCGGATTTATCTTTCGGATGTTTATGTATACAGTCGGAAAATGCCGAATGAAAACTACCGGGCTCAAAATCAAAACGAGGCGACGCTATCAAACAAAGAAAAAAATGAAACAACATTTAAAACAAGAAAAATACAGTCACCTTATGTAAAATTTTATGAACGAATATTAATTTTTTGACGAAGAAAATATACTGAAACAACTGTTACAATTCTTTTTAGACAACAAAGTTTTTTTTCACGAGAAAGTGAAGGTTTGTTTAATCATTATTTTTTTTTAATGAACTTTACGATTTACTTGATTCACAATTGCAAATTGTCGTCTGCCGCAATTTAATTAGCTAAGCGCGTCAGCATCTTCCGGCTGTTTACGTAAACTGCCGGAAGATGCCAACGAAAAATAGGTTTCAGCATGGGTCACAAACTGTAACAGTACCATTCTTTCATACTCGTTTCTTATATTGCGAAATAAGTAGTGATACGAAATATCTCAAACAATATTAGGTTTAAAGATCCGAAGACTCTGTATTCACTTACACAACAGAATAATCACCGGATTTTTATAACATTTTTATCATTACGAGTTGGGATTTCCTGAAAAATTTTTTTTGTTATATTTGAATCATTCATTCAATAAAGAAAAACAAATGATAGTGAATTCGTAAAATGTACTTTTCCAAAACAAATATGAAAATATCAGAAAGTTTCATCGGATACCCTTCTGGCTTTGCAGGCCGAGAGTAAGCTCATGGCGTTTTCATGAATTGTAGCGATGGAGATGCGTTTTTAAAGCTAAGTAAATCTAGGATGGTTTCCTGTGTGTGTAAAAGTTTTAAACTTGAAATTTAGTAGGTTAGTGCTACTCAACTTTCTTGACTGGAACAAATTCGTTTCGGTTAATTTCGTTTTACTTAAATCAACTCAATTTTTGTACCCGATAATTAAATCTGTCAGACCACTCATTTGCAGATATTTAAATTGTACTCATAGCCAATATTATTTTTTATTGCTATTTATTTATTTATTTATTTCAATAATGTTCGTATTGAATGATAGGGTGAGAGACTCGTCAGGAGCTATTAAATTCCTTCAAGAAAGTGGTATTTTTCACAAAACTCAATTTGATAACCGTAAAAGAACACGTTCGATATATATAATTTATATACAAAACTTATTTTTTAGGGAAAGTGAGGATTCAGCGGATTATGTTTATCCACAAGTATACACAAAACATATCGGCCTTAGTTGCACTGATATAGCTACATTTCACTCTCACCAATGTATTTTTAAAAACATTCTTTCCCACCAATAACTTCTTTGATAAAATATATTTTTCGCCAATAAATTATTTTAAAAAAAATTGATTACGCTCTTCTAACGTAATTCTAAAATTACCCCTAACCTTATCTAACGGGTAGCCATCCGGATTTATGGTTACTGCTAACAAAAAATTAACTGCCTTAAAACGCTAAAATTACTCAGAAATGGGGAATAACTTTACGTTAAATTTATATACGAAACTTATTTTTTAGGGAAAGTGAGGATTCAGCGGATTATGTTTATCCACAAGTATATAAAAAACATATCGGCCTTATTTTTTAAGTAAATAAAATAAACTAACCCCGTAGTTATAAGTTGTACAAAACCCAAAGTTCACCGAAACGAAATTGCTCAAGTCAAGAAAATGCAAATGTACCACCGGGTTGTGGAAGAGGATTTTTACGACTAATTAACTTATTTGGCCTGCCAACATCTTTACAATTGAGTGATGGTCTTTTGATAATAATAACAATAAAATTGAATAATAAAAATTGAATTATTTTATTCTTTATTGAATAAAATCATTATATTTCAACATTTAGGATTTAAATTTAAAAGTCCATGAAAGTACTTTTCAACCATCAAATTTAAAAAAAGTTTCATCTTGGCAGGCGGAGAGCTGACTCAAGGCGTTTCCTAGAATAATGGAGATGTTTGAAAGATAATATAGTGTAGAATATTTTTTTACCTTTTCCTAAAAAGATTCAGTATATTGTTTCATTGAAATTTTAAAAAGGGGTACTTTTAATGAACGGGTATCCAGAAGATATCCGTACTTTGACAGATAGTCCCGAGTCAGTCCTGGAATTGGCCGAAGCAATTTACAATTTGAAAGCCGTTAGACGATGAAAAAGGCAAATGACACAAATCATGTGAAGGGTCATGTTAGGGTTTAAGAAAATATAACACTTAAAAATACAAATCAATTTCCCCCAAAATCAAGAAAAAGAAAAGAAAGTGGCTCTCAAATCCTAATTCTTCGTCAAAGTAATGGATATCAATTCATTACAAGAAACAACATTGTAATTTTAATCAAATATTGCTTATCGACCAATTGTATTTGTTAGCATTCTGAATTTATTATGTGTTTATTTGTTTTAATTATTCTTCTAAAAGATGCTAAATATTGACAAGCGAAGAAGTTTTAATGCCCAACTTAGAGACCCTTGTTGCATATAGGATAAATATATCTTGAAAGCCTATATTTATAAACTAATAGTGCGAGTGCAAATAAATGAAACACACCTCAAATGTACATCTATCAAAGCTATCACATTTTTGCATAAAAAGACACCAACATTGTTAAGACAGAATTAATAAAATAAAAGTCAGTGACTTATCTTCAATTAAACCCAAAGATTTAAATTATTTACCTCCCACTATCACATCAAAATAAACAAAACAAACAAGCATCGTGGAGCCTGTTGTTTCATAGATAAACCTCTCAAAAGAAAGGACGCACCATGCTTTCGACTGAGGCCTGCTCCAGCGACAAGCTACGTAAAGAATGAACACTGCTATCACCTCCTTACATATATGCCAGAGATAGGCAATAGATACTAACACACTGAAAAAACAAGACAAACACATGCACACATTTCTTCTTTTTTATGGTAATCGTTCCAGAAAGGCATGAAACTACTTAATGCTAGGAGCTAACAAAGACAAAAGATGACTATCGCAATGACAGGAGATGCCTATTGGCTTTAGCCTTAAAAATATCAGGACTATAGGTAAGTGGAAAACAGTCAGCAGGGAGGGAGCTCCACAATCCTGAAGTTCTTGGAAAGAACCTAATAGAATAGGAAACTGTACTACAATGAACTGTACTACAGCGAATTGATACAGACAACAAGAGCAGCGAATCAAATGAGCTGAAACAAAAGGAGCAGGGTGTAGATCAGATAATTCTGAAAACACTTGCGTAATTATATTATTAGGAAAGATCGAGACTAACAACATTACGTATGTGAGAGAGAGGGTGCAGAGAAGAAGAAAGGGTGGACGTAATCATATTACAGATACGTGTCTGCACCTTATCAATAACCCTCAAATGTGACAGAGATTCACCAGCCCAAATATGACAACAGTACTTTATGCATAGTCTGATAGTAGATTTGTAGAGATAAAGAATAGTCTCAGGTGTAAGAAAGTGTTTGGAGCGATAGAGAGAACCGACTTTACGAGATGCAGAAAGGGTAATGGATCTAATGTATGAACTCCAAGAAAGATTTCGTGAGAAGTTTCAGAGTCGATTTCTCCTCAAGAGCAGAGCCACCATGAGAATCTCAGGAAGAAAAGGGACACGCCTACGATTGAAAGACACGATCTGGGTCTGTATTGGATCAAACGAAACAAGCCATTTCTTAGACACCCTACCTAAGAGTTCATCATTCAAACTCCTCGACCTAACTTTCACAGATAACATGAATTGGAATAAATACATTGAAGACAATTGCCAGGGCTGCTGCAAAGACGGTAGGCTCCCTCTACCGTGCTAGTAAACTTATTCCACCTGACATTATGCTATATCTTTACAAACCCACCATCCGCCCATGCATGGAGTATTGTTGCCACATCTGGGCTGGGGCATAATCCACTAGTCTCTCTCTCTCTTAGACAAGGTTTAAAAAAAACTCCCCAACTTAATAGATCCTTCACTATTCACCAACCTCCAGCCCCTGTCCCATCGCCGCAATGTTGCTTCCTTGTGCCTGTTTTACAAGTACATCAATGGATTGTGCTCTGATGAACTTGCTGCTCTGGTGCCCCCACGACGAAAATTCACTAGACTTACCCGACAATCTGCCAAATCCTATCCATTCACTGTGGAGGTCCCCAGATGCCGAAAAGCTTTCTACTTCAAAAGCTTATTTCCTCGTGCTGCCGGACTCTAGAACTTCGTCCCTGCTCCCTGTGTTTCTGACGGTACTGACATGCAGAAAGTTAAAACTAATGTAAACAGACATCTCGCTGCACAGCTCCCAATTTAGATTGAGCCCCCACCCCAAAAAAACAAAAAACAAACTTTCACCCTTTTTCTCAGTAGCCCCTTACGTCTACAGTGGCGGCCTGGTTTGTTTCGGGTGAACTATGTTAAAAAAATTTTTAAAAGAAAATACAGACTAATTTATGTTGCTCATTTTACAAAGAAATAAAAACTAACTGTCAAACAAAGAACAATCCCCACATACAAACGTTCATACCTTGTGACTCTGTACATATAAAAATATGTTGTATTTCGTTTATTCTTTTTTTAGCTTTTTTCCTGTTTTCATTATTGTTTTTCTGTGTTGCGTTTTTCTTTTATTTATTTGACAAAAGATGAAAAGGATAAAAGTAAAATTTAAGTATTTTTTTTATTCTTATATATATATATATATATATATATATATATATATATATATATATATATATATATATATATATATATATATATATATTACCATGTCTCTCTCTCTTTCTCTCTCTTTATATATATATATATATATATATATATATATGTAAAAATATAAATGGAATAAAGGATAAGGAAATCAACAACTAGCAAAATATATAAATATATATAGACATGTTAATGCTGAAATAATAAAAATACGAATGAGAATATACAAAAATAAAAATGCAACTCTTTTTTGTGAATAGTGGTTTACGTTTTAACAGAAAAACACATGATATATTAATAACAGAAATATGTAGTTAGTGACATGAAGGAAACTAGAATATAAGTTGTGGCCATCATCACGGCTTCACTAATGTAGATAACTATTAGTTGTAATTTGTGTTAGATTTCGTAGAAAGAAAGAAATGCCGTTTTTAATATTTGTTCAAAAATGCCTATCTTTCCAACTTTTAGAGCATTTTCAATCATCCTATGGGGTAAATCGAGTGTTCTTGGGTCATTACTAACTGTTTCCTGTAAATAACCATTAATTAAAAAAATATAAAACTCATGTATGTGTGATGTTCGTGTGTTCCCTATAGAAAGAAATGTTATAGAATCTACATCAAATCTAAAACTGCACTCTTATGTAAAAGTTACTGTGTAAGAGGATGAAAATAACCTTGAATCTTTAAATCCAACTCTAAGAGAGCTATAAGGGTATAACACCCTTAAAACTTAAAATATATCATATTTTTATGAAATTTAAATCATATGCACATACTTTTCTTTAGAAGACAATGGAAGTGGTCCCGAATCTCAAATTGACCTCTTAATCTTAAAGACGTATGGGGGCCGAACCTCGTTTACAACTTCAAATATATTTTATTTTGATGACATTTATATCATATATATGAAATCGTCCGGACAATGGACGTGGTCTCGAATCCATACGTTACCCTCTATATTACTGAATATCTACGTAGCCCCATCTCTAAGTCACTCATGGGGACAGTACCACCTTACTTCTGAAGACACTAATGCTTAGATTTTTCTTATATTTCAGTTTATTCCGACTATATAAGGGGGTTAAAGGAAAGAGGGGGTCAGTAAAAACAAAGAAAGTAATAGAGTGTTATGAGCATACTAGAATCAATCCCGAGCCACGTCAAGTTTTCCTGCCAGTCTTCAATATTGGTTGATTCGTATGGGATTGACGGTAGCTAACTGGTTAACGATATTGACTAAAAACCTAGGTGTACAAAGTTCGAATCCAGTTCGTTCCACAGAAACACTTTCATTAAACCTACTCATGACCGTGTGTCTGTAGAGGAGGTAAAATAAATATCAACTTTTCATACCAGTCTGAGCAATTTTGAAGCTAGATTGCCTGAAGTATAGATCTGTACAGCCCTAAGAGGTCCACCCTCCCAGACATTACCATCTCGCGCTTTGAGAACGGGTTACATTATTGTTAATCGCCTGATATGCCTCAACTGGGGAGTGCCGACAGGCTGCTGAAGCATTTGACCGTCTCGCGGTTTGCGGAGAATTACTTTATTGCAAATCGCTTGATACGACTTTATTGGGAAATGCCGATGGGGCTGCTCAGGCATGTTGGATGTTATACGGCATTTCTCCTTAAGAGCTGACTTTTAAATCTCTCCTTCTTACGTGTCAAACATCTTGCACTATGAAAGAAGTAAATCATAGCTAATTAAGGACATTTTACAGATTTGAAAAAAAAATGCCATTAAAATTTTAATCAATTTGAGTCATTTTAGCTCGCAGGGGAACGGATCAAAAGTTTTCAAAATGAAAAGAAATGACTCGGTCAGATTTGTGCATCAATCGTCACATAACTTATCGAAAAATTTCGTGAACAAATAATACACAAGTTTGTAGAAAATCAGAAAACTAACGGAATATCGGAATGTAAGAATAACAGGAATAACGGAATAACGTCGGGTTACCAAAACAACTATTTTCTGATTTATAATATCCGGGTGCAAAAATGAAAACAAGGAAAGAAAGTACACGAGTATTGATTTACTCCTCTCCAGGAGTTAGGCACAAGCCCAGTTTTTATCTTACTCCCACAAGTAAGATGTGACCCAAGGTCGGGTCGGGAAAGTGGGGTTTTAAAAATTGCCTGGGCAGCCCCGTCGGCATTCCCCGGTAGGGGCGCCTCAGGCAGTAAGCAATAAACTTACTCCTCCCCAAAGAGGAGGGTGGACCTCCTAGAACTGCACAGGACAGACCCATAGACTGGCGTAAATCAAGCCCTGAAGGACAAGACAATACCAGTCTATGGGGTGCAGTATCCATCTGAACAGATACTACACTTTGATCTTAGCCAAAAGGCCAAGACGAGTAAGAAAGGCGAGCAAAAAGGAAAAAGAAAAAAAGGAATTAAAAAAAACGAAAGAAAGAAAAAAGCTAAGATAGATAGAAAGACAAACAAAAAGAAAGGAAGAAAGAACAAAAGAAAATACGAAAAAAAGAAGGACGACGAAATACGAATCAGAAATGAAAAAAAAATGAGGAAAACGTAATGAAAGTGAACAAACAAGAAAGAATGGGAAAGAGAGAGAGAGAGAGAGAGAGAGAGAGAGAGAGTGGTGGTGGGGGGGATATAGACAGATAGACAGATAGACAGAGAACGACAACAAAGGGGAGAAAGGGCAATTTTTGAAGTTCGTATGCAGTTAAGAACGGGGAAGTTGGGCTGGAAGTGTAGGGACTAGTGCAACCGGGGTGAATGGAAATTCTAGCAAACGGCAGGAAAGGGAATAGCGATGGGGACAGGGGATGATGAGGTGGTAAAACTCACCCCAAGAAGAAGAAGACGAAAAAGCAGAGGGGAGGCAGGGGGTGTTCTAATTGTTATTGTTTATGTCAACATCTCTTCATTAAACATTCATCCAATTCCATCCGCTCAGCTGCAGCGACGACGAGCGGATGAGGCCAAGGCGTCAAAATCACCTGCGTTCGACCCGCGTCGCCGACATCGTTGATTTAACACAACGGCAAACAGCAATCTTCAGAAAACGAAAGCTGTATGGTTACTTTATCGTTTCTGCAAACAATCCATAAAATGACCGGGTTCGATTCCAGCCAAAGTGGGTGAACATTTATTATATTTTTCGTCGGTTTTCATAAATCATTTCGAAATAAATCGACAGTGTTTTTAATTTAGTTAAATTTTGTATAAATAGAGATGTTGTCCGTCTGTCCGCCAGTCACAGTTATTTTAAACGTACATTTGATTAATTTAACAATATCAGATGGATTAACTACTTTTAGAAATAGAAAATATTGTATTAATAGTAAATAATAAATTAAAAACGAATGAAGCGGAAATCGAAACCGAAACATTGAGATGTTCAGTTCGAGATTCTACCAACTGACCTATTTAGACTTTCTTATAAAATAGAGCTTAAAACATTACCGTAACAAAATAATTACAGCTTTGGTGGGACATAGATTCATCATCTACATCATGTTTCAAAACATAAATTCAAACATAACTAAATAAATGAATGGGTAAACGTCATCAATAGAGTTCTAAATTATTTTGATAGTCCCAAACAATTTATTTTGCTTTAATTACGTATTGAATGTATTTCTTTAACGATTATATAATCCTCGCAAAAATATGCGAAATGGAGGAAGAATATATTTGCGGGTTCAATAAATTTGAATTGCTGCGTCGTCGGCACATTTACTACATCTCCTAGAACTCCATTCCAGGATCGAGGAATCCTGATTGAGAAAACGGCCCTCCTCCGGTTCAATCGAAATCGGTGATGAATCAGTTTCTGGTAATTCCCGCGCAGACCTCTTTCTGTTGCAGCAGAAATATAACATTGGTATCGTCTCAACTAGCACAAAGTCGAATGGGGAGGTTTTTGGATTAAAACCGGTCCGCAATTTCCAATTTCAAATACGGCTGCCGTGATGAGGTGGATACTTACGCTTTGGTTTAAAACAGGGATCTAGACTGATGCACATTTCGTATGCTCGCATGAGGTCCCTTTCCCTCCGAAGTGCATTCTAGAAGGAATAAATGTGGATAAGTAGTATGAGATAAGTACAAAACGGGGTCGAGGAATTTTCTGAAAACAAACGTAAAAAAGTAATCCAAAATAAATACGTGTTTCATTTAGAGATTTTACTATGTTGACTGTTACACTCAATGCAAAACGTATTGACAACGGCAGAGAGAAATACAAGCAGCTACGACGACAACTATGCTTGCATTTTCTACAGCAAACAACAGATATAATGTCATAACAAAATTAGACGTTAATCGCGCTGTTTACAGACAAAATAATTGGTCGAGCCTAATGCTACACGATTCTGATTTCAATATTTCGACTGCTACACGCAATTGACACATATTGGAAACTGCGGAACGAAACACAGGCGACTACGACAACTACTACTACAACGACAACAACTATTGTTGCTCCTTCTACATCTAACCGCAGGTACAACATCACAATAACACTGGAAGAGACACGCGCAATCCAATGTAATTAAGAATTTGCACATCGCAATGCTACACAATTCCACAGACAAATAGAACAAACACAGAGTAACGGGCACAAAATAAACGGAGAAAGAGATTCTATTTTTTGCTGTTTTTATGGTAATTTTAATATTTGCAAATTATCATAAAATATTAAAATAGCAATCAAATAATTAATCTAAAATATACAAATAAAAGTGAAAAAAATTGATAATTGGAATCTTATACAAAGTACATATATAGGCAATCACAACTTTGGTAAAATTTAATTAATGAATAAAAATGTTATAGTCTGCTTAAAGAATATATCTTTCTCATTCAGATTTCACATTAATATTACGCTACCGGATATGAACAAACCGAGAAGAGAATAACATGAGAAAATGTATCTCTGTGCAGTGGTTTCACGCATCACTTCCGGTCTTCAAATATTTTTTTGGAAAAAAGTGGATTAAAGAGCGAATGGGAGGCGGCCTCTCATGCAAAAGAAATCGAGCCGAGTTAAAGCGAGTGTTTCTTATAAATACATTGTTGTTGTTTTCTAAAAAAAGATGCTTTTTTTTTAAATAAAAATTGTTTTAAACCAAATTCGGTTCTCTACATCCTCGACAACTTCCGGCATCACACGTCGACGAAAATGCCAACCCACATACCTATCTCAGTCAACCAACAAGCAGCCGATCTCCTCTTCGCCCTATTATCCTACGAGCAAGCGGCCACCTTCTCTGAGCAGACAAATCGGCATCCCTTCAGTCAAACGGACCATGACATTCCGTTAGTCTTTTTTCTATCGCGACCATACATAGTATATAACAACAAATAACGATTATAAGAAATACCGGAAGTATATTTTCTCCAGCATCTCGAACCTTTTTTATCACATGCCATACGCATCTTAATATTTGTTTTTGTTTCATCTGTCGATTTAAAGCAGACGCTGACATTTAGTTACTAGTGGTTTTCTAATGGGGATATTTCCAATTAACTTTATTGTGAATTGCCTATATTTCTTCGGGCAATTTCGGTCATCTCCGATGTGTATACGTTTTTGTTTTATGTTACAGCAATCAAGGAGCTCTTTCCTTCGGCTAACACTATACGAGATATATAAATATACGAGTGTTCAACCAAGATTGTCTTCTACTGCTTATATTTTTAGTTAGAAAAACAGTAAAGAAGACAAATCTCCCTCTCCCTTTGGCCACTTATCTGTAGAATAGTTTACTCTTTTTGTTGTCTTGTCTTGGTCTTGCCAGATTACCGGACAAGAATTCATTTTGTCTGGTGGAACTTACAGCTAAGTGATGTTACTTGAGGTAACATCATTAGGAGAATGCCCCTCCCCCTTCCTCTATGAGTAAGTTTATAGTTGTGTCGAGGGGATCTTTTTGGGCTCCAAATATTGTTATTTTTAATATTTGGGTCAGGGTTTACTTGCAGGGTAAACTATCCCCATGTCAGGTTGCCCAGACAAACCCCTGTACAGAGACATTTTGTTTTTGTTTCATTTTACTTCAGTCAAAATTCTCAGAAATCAAAAGGCACCTCCCTGGGGCTAACACTTGATCTCTATATGAGATACATTGATATTCTAATATTCCATTAAAGTTCTCCTTTACCTGTCAAACGTTGAGTTAGTAATTGAATGAGGAACATTACTATTCCTCTATTCAATTGACCAGTTAAGTGTGCTATAGCATATCTTTCTTGTGGTCTAATGGTCTTACCGGATTTCAGGACAAGTATCCATCTTGTCTGGTGGAGTATCCAACTTAGTGATGTTACTATAGACAACATCATTTGAGAGAGTGCATCATTCCTCGTGTAAGCCAGTGTGGGTAGCAATACCGAGGGGATCTTATTTGGACTTCGAATACTATGTTATATTGAATATTTGGTCAAAGTTTACTTGTAGGAGGAAGTATCCTCATGCTAATATGCCCCGACAAACCCTTGTACAGAGAGACCTTAGACACTTGAGGACAGTGTCTCGTAGGCATTTCATTTCTGTGTGTGCGTACGTGCGTGTGTGTTAAGACAATACATCACAGCCTTAACGCCGATTATGTCTATTCTCATCCTCAACCATATATTGCACTTCCGTTCCCGGCTCAAAAGAGTTGTTTGTCTCCTTCTGCCGATCGCTGCTCCTATAATTCCTGGTGTCTTTTATTGTATCCGGCTTTGTACAGACACAGGACCTTTCTACTCTCTCTCTCTCTCTCTCTCTCTCTCGCCTTCTCTCACAGTTTTTATCTCTTTTTCTCTCTCTTTTCTCATCCTCTGATGCTTCTCTTCACTGCCCTTTCCTCTTAGTCTGTGCTCTAACTTTTCATCGCACACCTGGGCAGTATGTGAGTGTGTGTGTGTGTGTGTGTGTGTGTGTGTGTGGTGTGTGTGTGTATGTGTGTGTGCCTGTCTGTGTTTGTGGGATTGGGGACAGGATGATCGCGAACCCCACCCCCCGCGGCTATATCCGTCTTCTCCCCAAGCACTGGTGCACTTTCCCTGCCAAATCCCGCTGTTTATCCAACAAATAAAATAAAATTGCAAGCGTCGGGGAAAAAAACAAATGAGAGGGAAACACGTGGATAAAGGGTGGGAGAGAAAATGTGTGTGTGTGAGAGAAAGAGAGAGAGAGAGAGAGAGACTTAAAACGGGCTGACGATGATATATTAATCATTACAACAGACCTCCAGGCGGATGTGTGTAGGGGTCAGAAGGGTGAAGAGATTTTGACAATTTCGGAAGAACTGGTAACAAATGACAGGAAATTCGCCGCCGCTGTCATCGGGACCGACCCCCCCCCAACCCCACCACCACCACCACTCACCCGCTCGAAATAAACTGTCTCTTAATATTCATTACTTTAATTGGTTCCAAAGACGGACCAACTCCTTATTATTAACAAATTAGCAAAGTTGCTAAAGAGGAATTATTATTAAAAGAAGAAATCTATCTCCATCTTTTTTTCTTTTATTCCTTTTTTTATTTCTTTTTTATCAATTAATTCCGTCAATGTATGCTATTCATTTTTTTTCATATTTCTTTCCTTTTCCCTCGCTTTCTTCCTTTTCTTTTTTCCTTATTTGTTTCTTTCCACCAATTTATTTCTTTTCTTCTTCTTTCATTTCTTTATTTTTCCGTAGTTTTCTTTTTTATATTCTTTCTTTCTATTTTACTGTCTTTCTTTATTTCTTTTTGTTCTTTCTTCCTTCGTTTCTTTCTCTTTTTCATTTCATTCCTTCCTTCTTTCTTTCTTTCTTTCTTTCTGTCTTTCTTTCTCTTTTTCCTTGTTTCCTTTTTTCATTTCTTAATTGTTTCTTTTTTCATTCTTTCCTTTTTTCTTTGTCCTTACGTCTATTATTCCTTTCCTTATTTCTTTCTTTCTTTCTGTCTTTCTTTCACTTGTTACTTCCTTCTTTTTATTCTTTCTTACTTTCTTTACACATTCCTTTCTTTCATTTTACATTTTCTTATGTATTTCTTCCCTTCTTTCTCCCAACCCATTATTTTTAGTTTTTTCCTTTTCTTCTTTCTTTTGAGTCTTTGTTTTTCTTTCTTTCTTTCTTCCGTTCCTGATGCCATTCTTTCTTTCTTTCTTTCGTTGTTCGTCTCTCTATTTTTCTTAATAGTTATTCTCCCTAAACATCGTTTACCCTCAATATTAGCCACAACCCAATGTTTCATCAACAATTTCTTTCGAACCTCTCACCACTTCACACATTGAAGCACCTTCTTCAAAAAAGATGTCCATAAAAAAGATGCAACTCAAACAAAACCTTCTCAACTAATTTTTACTTACGGCAAAAGTCATCTTTAATTGCCCTTCTCTCCTCCTCTCTCCCCCTCCCCCTCTCTCTTTCCTCGACCCAGTAAATTGTCAGAAACTTTCATTTCCTTCTACTAAAGGGTGGTGTCCAAAGGCTTTTACTATTTGTTTGGTAAAACATGAAAACCCTTTTCGCGCCTGTTCAACTCATAGTGTATCTACAATTCAGATCAAACTGTAGTATATGTGACAATATGCGGTTCTGCCTCTTCTCGTATCTGTATACAGCACCGTCGGAGAAGTAACCCTGCGCCTCCATCGTGGTCTCAAGGCCGAACCTGAACCTAGACATCTCGGCCATCACGGTGTCCTTTAGAAACACAGGAACACCAGTTTGATCCCAGCAATCAGTTTGCCATTAGTGTTGCAGGCGGTAAGGTTTGCATCGTTCTCAACTGCGCCCAACGTATGATAGTACACGAGGTTCTAATAAGGAGTTGAAAGCCATATGTTCAGATAAGTAAAGTCGTGGAGTTTATCAGACAGGAACTTCTATAGTTTCCTCGGTGTGTTACACGAAGCTAAGTCGTTCTGCTTCAAGTATTGCCTCCGCACAGTTACCCTTTCTACCAAGCGCTTGTGGACAGAAACTCAATATAGGCATCTGAATTGAGTGTCAGTCCACTTTAAAAAACGTGGGGTGACATGACGTGGACTATGCCGGAGACAAACTCAAAGAACATAACAGTTTGAGGGAACTTGTTCTTCATGAATCACGGGACTTCGTGCGATTTGTCGGATAGCCGCATGTTGTACTGCATGTTGTCTAACATGTGTGTACAGAAAAAAAAGAGCAAATGTGCCAACATAGAGAAAACGCAATACTGACGGGAAATGGTAATAGAGAGAGTGTGAGAGAGAGTATAATGGGGAATGAGGAGATAAACAAAGAAACAGCGAAATCGAGAGAGAGAGACAGAGAGAGACACAGAGAGAGAGAGAGAGAGAGAGAGAGAGAGAGAGAGAGAGAGAGAGAGAGAGAGAGAAACGGAGAAAGAGAGGGGAAGAATGTCTGTAAAAGGAAGTGATGTTGTCCATCATCTATTCTTCAGTCACGAAATGAAATTTAAAAAAACACTCTCCTTACAACAACAACGAAAATGGTTTATTAAAAAAGCCAGCGTTTGGTATAGGTGGAAGAAAGTTGTACAGTGTTCCAGAGAAGAAAGAGGAAAGTAGGAAATTGTTAGGGCTGCCGGGGGGTCTATCAGCAAATATATTCAGGCGAAGATAGTAGGTGGTGTGAACGTCCAGTGAACAAGTAGGTAGGGGAGAGAGAAAGTAGAACTGTTTCCCCATAGCTTGCAGGAGTCTCTCTGGTGCCAGGAAACTGTCTGGCGATCGTCTGCAATCTCCTAAGAGGACTGAAGTAGCCCCTTAGAGATCTAATGATATCAATGCGCCCTGCAAGCTGATTAGCCAACATTTGTCCAAACCACCTCATAGGGGCACTGATACGCATTACAAAGTAAACCTCATTGATGACTGCTACAAGTCTGAGGGATGGTGATGAAATAAACAAAAACACAGAGAAAAAGAAGAAAAAGAGGGTAATAAAGACAGAGTGAGAGAATGTGCGAGGGGGATAAAGAGACACACAACAAAACAGAGAGAGAGAGATAGAAAAAAGAGGGGGAAAGAAATATTGAGAGAGGGTACGAGGACGGACAAAGAGATAAAAAAAATAGAGAGAGAATCAGAAAGAAAGATAGAGAGAGAGAGAGAGAGGGAGAGAGGGAGAGAGAGAGCAAGAAAGAACAAATGAGAGATTGAGAAAAAGAGAGTGAGAGAGGGCGAGAACGGAGATGGGGAGATAAACAAAAGAAAACGAAGAGAGAATGGAAAGGGAGTAGGATAAAGAGAAAGAGAAAGAGAAAGAGAAAGAGAAAGAGAAAGAGAAAGACAAGGGGGATGAAGAGAGGGTTAAAATAGGGACATTATCGCAGCAAGTGTCTCCGACGCCGGAAACCTTAAAGGCGACGATTTGTCCAACAAAGACTGATGGACTTTTCGCGTGCAATCTGACAATTCCCTGCAAAAAACAACAATAACTAAAGAAGCAAAAAAAGAAAAACAAAAAAACACAAACGAACATTTTCAGCTGCAACACATTTTTCTCGCTGGAATACAAAGAAAAAAGAAGAAAAACAATTACACCGTTTTCCCGAAATGGCAACACTCAGAGAAGTATCATAACCAAATCGTTGCTGGGATTCAAAAATTAATTAAATCATGAAT
>OY744540.1:90393867-90401367 GCA_963556195.1 Sepiola atlantica
ATTTCTCAAATCTCAATTTAAAAGAATCTTAGAAAATAAACATGTTTTTTTTTAATGGTTCGCAATTTTTTCCATGAGGATTGATAATTTGGATTATTTGGATTATTCGAACTACAGGTCTCATCTTGGATGTTAGTTTCACAGTTTTTCAGTCGATGTAACCTCCGACCTTCTTCAGTTGCGTCTTTTCATAAAATTTTTTTATAAAAAATAACTTTTTAAAAAAATTATTTAAAAATAATATTGCCATATTCCTGAAATGTATCAATTGACTTATGCAAATTGCTTGAATCTGGATTTTTTTCGGGGATATATCAAATTGATCGACCCTTTTAATTAATTTGTTCTTGTTATTGCAGTTAAACATTTTGATTTTCTATGGAATATTTTAAATTTATTTCGTCTAACTTATTTATCGATCTTAGAGGCCATGTAAGCCAAGGGCTGATTACCAATCTGCAACGATCACGAATAGTCTCCATTCGATAGTTTACAAAACAAAAAAGAAATGTCCTCAAAATAATTTGAGGACATTTTCATAAAACATTGCTTTTTGTTATAGGAAGAAAAATGAATTAAATTATTTCGTTACTAATATTTTGGGTATATTGAAACGGTGAAGTCTCGAAATGGCTGCTAAATATTTTTCATAGCGTAAATTTATTCACAGGACCGTGCACATTTGTTGTCTGATTTTTTTGTGCGTTTTTTTTCTTCATTTTCATTTTGCAAATATGAATTTATTCTATGATTTTTGTGGATTATGTTGCAAATAAATATAAATTTGTTTTCTCATAACTGCTCTTCTTTTCCCTCGGTTTTGTCTGCAGGTTTTTTTGTGGCGTTGCCACTCGGACTTAGGATTAGTGGAAGGATTAATGAAGGGTATGTTTTGTTTTCTAAGAAACAACTAATACAATCAAACACTTTTTATTTTAAATTAAATTGAAGTAAATAAAGCATATCAAAGGATCGCACAAGTATGATTTACAGTGGATTAATCCGCAAAAATCAGAATACAAATTACTAGTTGCACAAATTTGCACAATGGATTACTTTGTCGGTTAAGAGTCTATTGAATTCGACTTCCTATTAATTTTATGAGTCTTAAAGAAATTGTTTTTATATTTAAAAGTCATCAAATTAATAATAAAATGAAATAATTTATATGAAAATTTCGGATTGATATAAATTTGATCAAAATTGCGCTTTAGAAATAATATACAAAAGAATTGGTTTAAAAATTACGAAAGTAAACGGAAGTCGTGTTCAATGGACTTCATGCCCGATAAACAATTTGCTTTGCTATCGCTGCGAAAAACAGACAAACATTATTGATAAAATATGGCAGTTGAGGAGCTAACCGCTTCAATATACCTTATATTTTTGCTAAAGCAACAAACAAAGTTAAAACAATACGAATGAAGATTTTTTTTGTACAGGAGGAAAGTAGTGCAGTATCTGTTCTATGGTCATGATACACTCTTTCCAGGGATTACCTCCTCTGTTTTTTAAAGGTGTGGGTCGGTATGTAATATCTGTTCTGTTGTCATGATAAAATCCCTGCAGAGATTACTTTGTGGGGAGATATGTAGTAGCCATTCTGTTATCATGATATCATCCTACGAGGCATTACCTCCTCCTATTTTTTGTTGGTGTGGGGGTAGTATGTTATCTTTCGTGTTTACATGACGCCATCCTTCAAGGTATTACCTTTTATTTTATTTTTTAGGGGGGGGGGGGTAATATCTGTTCTGTTGTCCATCCTTCCAGACATTACCTCCTCCATTTTCTATTTTGCTTGGCGGGTAGTATTGTAGTATCTGTTCTGTTATCATTAGGCCATTCTCACAGACATTACTTCCTCTTTTTTTTCGGGCTGGGGTATAGGGGTCCTCCAAGGCATTATTCCTTTTGGGGGGAGGGCGTAGTGTCGTATTAGTTCTTGGATCCGTATTGTAACGTGTTGATTGCAATATGAGATGTAGATCGGGTAATAAAGTAGATTCATGAGACGTAGATTGCAATGTAAGTGTAGATATCATATCAAAGTAGATTCATGATACGTAGATAACAAGCCGATTTTTATGAAACATTCACGATCAATTATATTAGAAATTTAACAATAGTTAAAGGGAAATAACTCTTTCTGTGTTTTTTTGAATTATTTCCCTTGATTATAATAATAATTGACCAGCTGATAGAATTGAAATTTATATATATAAATAGACGCCCTGAGAGCTAATTTTATCATCTATGGACACCATATATGCATATGTATTTAAAAAAAACAAATATTTGTTTCAATGTTTAGTAATCAATTTCGTTATATTCATAAGATATATATCTTTAAAAAATAAAAAATAAACACACGTACATGTAGTAAACATACCCAAATAGAAACCTTTTTAACATAGGTTTGATTAAGGTTCTGTGGACCCTCTGAGTATCCATATGGATCCTGGTTGGTACTCCTTGTACTAGATGACACCACCCCCGTCTCTATTCCTTTCCCTGTTTATTTCCTCCCTTCTTTCCGCCCCTCCTCTCTCCCCTCATCTCTCTCCCTCCTCTCTCTCTTCTCCTCCTCTTCTCTTCTCGTTCTGCTCTCTCCCTTTTCTCTCTTTTCTATATCTTTCTCTACTTTTTCTGATGTCATCCAGTGTGCACGACACCTTTTGTGACGTCATTTAGTATGCACGTGGACAAACAAGATGACAGTTTTCGTTTGTGACATCATCAATTGTACACGGATACAAGCAAGCACACACGTAATGAAGTAAAGTCAGCAAACAAGCGAGATCCACAGAGATGTCCTAGTATGCAGATAACGTTTTAATTCCTGTTTATTTGATAGTCTATTTCATCACAACTCCTATTTTTTTTTAGATATAGCTGCATAGTCAAATATATTCTGAACTTGACCACTTAGATAAGTATATTTCTTTTTGATCAAAAGATTACAATAATATCGCGAACGACTTTATTTTATGCGTTTGGCTTGATTTAGTTTGTTTTACGGCATATCAACCATCTATGGGATATTTATTCCGAATTAAGTTCTATAGGTAGGATAATTATTTATATTCCTAGAATACATTACTTCTAAAAGGACATTTTACAGAAAAAGGTACCATCATCACTCCTAGAAAACTATATTTCCTAGAAAACATTACTCACAGAAAAGATTACTCCTTGGCATTGGTAATTTTCTCTGTTTTCAACACGATTGACCCCCAGACACCGCCTTATAATATTTACTTGTAAAGAAAATGAAAATGAAAATGAAAATGAAAATAAAATTTAAATTTAAAATTAAAAATTAAAATAAAATAAGAATTAAAATAAAATAAAATTAAAATAAAAATAATTTATACAAGATACACTACACAAATTAAAATAAAATAAAAATTTGAATAAAATAAAAATAAAATAAAATAAAAATAAAATAAAAATTAAAATGGATTAAAAATTAAAATAAAATAAAAATTAAAATAAAATTAAAATTAAAATTAAAATAAAATTAAAATTAAAATAAAATTAAAATTAAAATTAAAATTAAAATTAAAATTAAAATTAAAATTAAAATTAAAATAAAATAAAAATTAAAATAAAATTTAAATTAAAATAAAATTAAAATAAAAATACATAAAAAATAAGGTTTTGATTTTTAGAAAATTCAGATTAAATAATGCGGTTTTGGGATGAACTTATAGATACTAGAGCAGTACGTGACCAGCCGATTGATCGGATCTGGCCTCTCTGATCTCCCATCTAGCCGAAGTAAGGGCCGAAGTGGAGTGTTGCAAGTCATCCGGTCACAGACTGCTCAACGACCAGGATCCGCTCCTAAGGCATCATGGACTGCCAGCCACGACCTACGGGTGGCCCAGTTTTCGTTTTTCGTTTTACTCCTCTGCAAGATACACTACAAAAATTGACCTAGTCTAGAAAGATTTCCCCTTCACTAGCTGAAGACAGAAACGATTAAATGTAGTATAAAAACAGATAGTACAATTTACTTTAAGAATTTTTCCGTATATTAAGAAGAGATTAAAAAGGATCCAACAACACACATACCTCGATTGACTGTCACTCAGATACCAGGGAACACCACTGCCCACTATCGGAGACGAATCACTGTTAACGTCTAGTTTAGGAACACCAACTGAGTTACAATGATATGATACTTGAACGAAGAATCTATTGAAATTCCGGGATAGATAACTGTGAAAGACTGCCGCAAGTATTTCGATTGAGTAACTATTAACATACCTCCCCAAGAGGGCAGAATTTGACAACTGTGGAAAATCTAGCTCCACCAAAAGGGGCAATCTGGATTTGGACAGAAATTAAAAATGCATCAGTCTAGAAGGATTGCTCTTTCAGTGACGGAGGACAGAAACTATGAAGTGTAGTATCAGAACAGATACTACACGTTGATTTTAGCCAAAAGGCCAAGGATGTTTTCATTATATACAGCTAACTAACAAACGGGGAAAATAAGTCATATTTATTTTTCTCATTGGACCAAAAAGGAAATCCTAACGCAACTTTTTTAATGAAACGTTTCCCATATATCACGAAAGACTAATTTCAAGAAAGTGATAATTGATAAAAAAATTTAAAACATTTTAAAAAGAAACAAACAATACAAACCCCAAATCTTCACAGAAACAAAGAAGCGGATTTCACTTCTGTTATAAGAACAATTAAAAAGAGATAAACATTTTAAACACTATTTTAATGTGGAAACGTAAACCATACAAATCAGTTATTGTTTACGCATCAACTCTAATATCAGTGTAATAGTAGAATCATCAGAGTTATCCCCCTTGGAACATGTAAAAGATATCTCTCCTGAGATGTTACTAGCCAGCGAGAGAATTCAATAGCTAATTTTACCTCATGTACGGAATATAGAACCGGATATGTTTTTATTTCTGGCTTGGGTGGCAAGCCTTTTATTACACCAATGCCCAGTTGTTTACAAACCTTCTCTATTTCCGTCGCAGTCAAACAAGACTCCCATAACGACTCTCCGTGCGCATATGGCTTTTCTTGCTAGCAGCCGTATAGACTCCCAGCATCATTAGCAAAGTAAGTCGTAATTACTTGTAAAATAATCATACATCTTTCTCTCTCCGTTTATCCTGGCAGTACGTGTATTTTGATTGTATTGGGACATTAGTGTATACATTCTACTTAGTAATTATGTCTTTGGGCTTATATCGTATACGTTCTTACTTTTGTATTTAACAAATTGTCTATGTAAGAAAAAATGTGTATATATGTAAATTACACCATTAATTTATCAATTAATTAATTAAAAGAAAAATAACAAAAAAACAACACTTGGGAATGAAAGAGAATTCAAAAGAATAATAACGATAAACCATTTATTGGCATTCTTAGAATTTTGGAATAACGGGTAAAACAAACATAAAACTAAGACAATAGAAAAGATCGTCTAACATTTCTAGAAGTAAACTTCATTCGGTCGTAAAGGAAAATCATCGCGATCGGGAATTACGTCATACTAGACATGCCGAGAAGTCAGTATTTTTGTAAAGAAAGATAGCTTTTTAAAAAAAAGTTTTAGAAAACTTTTAAAAGGTTCTTTAAAAAAAGAAAATTAAGCAACACAATCTTATTTATACTGAAATTGAACTTTATTTAAGACACACAAGATCAATCAGCTGTTTCTTTTTACCAATCACAGTGCTAGAAATATTCACTTCTAAATCTTGTGCGTATTATGAAAACCAAAACGCAGCATCTTTCCTCCTCTTTTCCCTCTTTTCTCTCAGAGAAAACAAACGTGCGCACGGCATGGGGCGAAGGACTCCTCGGCAAACAGCACACACATAACGAGATACTTTCACGGACTCCTAAACACAACGCCAACATGTAGACACTGTTAACCGAACACTAACACTCTCCCACTTCTAAAAACAGGCACACTACTATATACACACACGCACACATCTACATGTCTGTAACATATGAAATAGTAGCTTTGAAAAGATGTGCAATTGTGTTACATATTCTTAAATTGTTGTCACTTGTTCCCCCTCTCATAACTACGAGTTGAGGGAGTAAATATAAGGAAAACATAATGTCTTTTTTTGTAGTTTTCTAAATCTTCTTTTCTTATCTCTTTATTCATAAAAGTATCAGACAAAACCTCATGTATCTGTGTGTGTTTCTCGTCTATACGTTACTTTCATGAATCCAAATTGATTTTTATTTACAACTAATATTAACTGATCTCCACATACAATAAGTGAAATCTAAAATAAATTTTAAAAATACGTTTACATTTTTTTTTGTAAACATGAGTATATTTTGAATTATTTTCTCTAAACTCCTCACCAGTCAATAAGTCTCCCCCTGCAAGTATTACTAGAAAAAATGCAACCCCTTAAGTATCTCATTAGCTCAGCTTAGATTATTTGAATCAGGGAAATATGAATTGGCAAAGCGAGTTAATATAAAAAAAAACAGTAAATAAGCAGACCAAATTCAAAATTAGTCTTTCAGTTTGCTATATCTCCTCTGTCTCTCTCTCTTTCTCTCTCACCCTATTTCTTAATCTCTTTTTTCCCTCCAGCTATGGGTTAAATAGTATTAACACTGTGGAGATATTCCTTATTGTCTGAGCGAAATAATTTCGATCTCTTTACCCCTCTCTATCCGTTTCTCTATCTTTCTCCCTTTTCTTTTCCCACGTTGTCCCTTCTCTCTCCCAACCCTGGACATATACATACAACTCTTCCTTATATAGATTCCTTAAGGAATGCATCAGAATAAGTGAATTAACTCTTTCATAAGAAATCGGAGTTATATCTCTTTAGCTAGTACAGTATATGTCTGGAAAACCGAATCCCCTGAATAATCTGCACCAGTTTAGGGTCAAAGAATGATTTTTTCCCTAAATCCTAGATATTACTAATTTCGGGCAACGCTGACTAAGAATATACCAACTTTGTGGGTCTTTTTTTTGTAGTTTCTGACTAAGCCTGACATACACATACACATACATATACACATACATATTTTATGTAATAAATAACGGCCTGTTCTATCCTCTCGTTTTGTAGATGGTTATATTACTGTTTATGACTTAATAGAGAAAAGATAGAGAGAGGGAAAAGGTAAGGGAGGGGGAGACTATAAAAATAAAACGAGGAAGGGGTAAAACATACAGTGAGAGAGGGTGAAAGTAATAGACAAAAGCTTCGTAAGAGAAGGGTGGCTTGCCGACTAAATTGCAAAGTACGGCTATTTAGAAAAATAAATATTAAATAAATTATAATTCAATCCTCAAACCAACAAATATTTTTATATGAATTTTGTGTAATTAAAATATATAGGGGAAAAAGCCTCCGGGAAAACAAACTCAGATATAATATAATAGTTCAATAATAATTAAACTACTGTACGTCGAGATCTACTATTTTTTTACACAACGTGGCCAAGAAGTGACTGAGGAGTTTT
>OY744540.1:90403867-90411367 GCA_963556195.1 Sepiola atlantica
AGCCAGCGCCCGAGAAAGTGAGCACTCTGGGCATTAAAAATTGCCTGGGCAGCCCCGTTGGCATTCCCCGGTAGGGGCGCCCCAGGCAGTAAGCAATAAACTTAGGCCAAGACAATACCAGTTTATGGGGTGCAGTATCCATCGGAACAGATACTACACTTTGATCTTAGTCAAATCCCTGTTTTATTTATCTACCTCCCACAAGGTAAGATGTGACACAAGGTCGGGAAAGTGGGATTAGATAAGCCAGCACTCGAGAGGTGAGCACTCTGGCTATTTAAAAATTGCCTGGGCAGCCCCGTCGGCATTTCCCGGTAGGGACGCCCCAGACAGTAAGCAACTTACTCCTCCCCAAAGAGGGGAGGCAATGCCTGGGAGGGTTGACCTCCTAGAACTGCACAGGACAGACCCATAGACCGGCGTAAATCACGCCCGAAGGCCAAGACAATACCAGTCTATGGGGTGCAGTATCCATCGGAACAGACAGATACTACACTTTGATCTTAGTCAAATCCCTGTTTGTACATCCATATCCCAGAGGATTTTGTGTTTTTGGTTTTCCAGTACTGTCTCTGGTTTACGTTTGTGCCATTTGTCTGCGTGTTCGAAATGCAAGTGGTTGCACAGTTCCCAGTGTACTGCTTTCCCGACACAGTCATGTCTGTTCTTGTATTCTTTTAGGGCTAGTTTGCTGCATTCACTTATTATATGATTAACTGTTTCGTCTCCTTGCTCACACAGTCTGCATTCACTGTTTTCCTGCATTTTATCTATTTTAGCCTTTATGTAGTTTGTTCCAATCATATTGTTCTGTTTAGCTGTCAATAAAAATTTCGTTTCCCTGTTCAAGTGTCCTTTTCTGAGCCATGCTCAACTATTTTTGTTGTCAGTCTTATGAAGTGGCCATGTAGTTGTTTTTTCCCACTTTTCTTTTCTATTGTCTTTTGGGTGTAGTGCGTTGTGCATACCCATTAATTTAGTTCTTCTTTAGTCCAGCGTATGAATGGTCCAGAGTAGCTTATTAGTGATACTGCCCAAGTGTTTATTCCTTTTACTAAATGTCTGCCTCATAATTTTGTTACTAAGAGTTTTCTTGCTCTTCTCAAATATTATTTCCCAATCTTCTCTTTCATTTCTGGAGATTTGATAGTGTCTGTTTCCAGAACTCTCAAATAGTTATAGCTCTCCTGTTCGCCTAGCACCCTCATCTTTTCTTGGTTGGGCAGTTCCATTCACCCTTAGAAGTGCAAACTTTTTCATTTTGAATTCCATTTGAATGTCCTAGCTGAAGATTCTGGTCGTATTTTTCAAATGTTTAGTTCCTTTTTGCAAGTAGTTTCAGTTCATCCATGTACATGAGCTAGTTTATTCTTTGTTCTGTGTGTGTAAACTTTTATCCGGCATCATATTCTTTTAGTATGTAGTTAAGTGGCTACGATAAATAGTAGTGGTGATAGGAAGTCTCCTTGGAAAATACCTCTCTGTATTTTTATCTCAGTCAGGTGTTTCCTCCAGCTGTCAGTTCTAGTCTTCATGTTCCCATTGTTTTCTTAATAAAATTAATAATGCTGTTGGGTATATCATATATTCAATTATCCATGCTCGAGGGATTCTGTCGTAAGCTTTTTTGTAGTCAATCCATGCCATGGCTATGTTCTTTATTCTGCTTTTTACAACTTTTAATGTCTTTTGATCTATGTATGCAGATCTTTTCTTTTTCCGTCATCCTTTTTGTTCCTCGGGAAGCAGTCCACGATTGTTCAGGGATTGGTATTTTTTTTTCTCTCAGTTGTACCGTTACGAGTCTCCACATTGTTTGTACACAAGTTATTTGCCTGTGGTTGTTTGAGATCATGCCCTTTTTGGCATATTTTGTATTAGCGTTGTCTTTGATTTTGTCATCTACTCTGGTACGTCTGTTTTGGTGATACATCCTTTCATTTTCTGCGCTAGCCTTTCATGTAGGGCCATTCATTTTTTAAAACCAGTACGCATGTATGCCATCATGGCCTGGTGCTTTCCAGTTTGCTATTTTCCTTAGGGTTATCTTAATCGTTTTTTCATTAATGTCTGTTTCTGTTCCGACTTCAATTTTCTGTAGTTCATCTTTCATGTTTTAAGGCTATTTGGAATTTTTGTTGTATTTTTAGGCTTTTTTCGGGTCCGGTTCCCCTTCTTCTTCTTCTTCTTCTTCTTCTTCTTCTTCTTCTTCTTCTTCTTATTATTATTATTATTATTATTATTATTATTATTATTATTATTATTATTATTATTATTTACTAACTGGAAGTTGTTACACAGTATCAGTGATTGTTCGCCGATAATAAACAGTGGTGTTCCCTGGAGGCTGACTAGTAGCAGGTCTTTCAACTTTTTCAACACTCCCCATCTCTTTGTTATTACGGTTGCGGTTTATTTTGCGCTATCGCAACATCCGTTTACCATCGCTAGCACCGACTTATGGTCTTTTCTGGGATGTGAATGGGAAAAGCCTCCTCAAAGTTCCGGTAATCTCAGCACTCTTCCTATGGAGGTCTTATTAGTCTCTCCATCCTCTTCGACCGGCCATGGTCATTTCGTGTGATATTTGCCGACCTTTGGTGCTACTGTGTGTGTGTTTGGAGATGAAGAATTGATGGAATTTCTGCGAGTTTCAGTTCCTTTGGACACGCATGATATTTTTATGTTTTCGTTTTATTTCAATCTCAGCTTTCATTTGAGTGGCTAGAATTTGTAGTTTATATGGGTTGTTTTTCGAATTCGAGGGGTTTCCTTATTATTCCTGCAGTTTTTTGCATTGCCGTCCGTGGTATTGTTTCAATCTTCCCTTTGATTATAATTACTCTTTATCTTTTTTTCCAGGTTTCTCGGGATTTTTTTTTATGAAAGTCAGTCGTTTCAGACAAAGCATGAAGCCACTTGATGTAAAGAGCTAAAAAAACAACGACCCCAAAACCCTACTCCAAGGTAAAAAACCAGCCAACGATAAGTGTTACATAGATAGATTCCGAAGCAGAAACTAGCAATTCTTCTCCCTTTGTCAAAAACATCGCTCATGGAATGTTAGGACGAGGGAACAAAATAAGAGAAACGAGAGTTACGAGGCTGCTGACAGTAAACCCAAGATCAACTTCTCATATGCTCCTATGTTCCTCAAATTATGTGTATTACGTTGACTTTGTTTATGTTATGAAAAGAAATACCTTTCTCTTGCAAGTTCCATGTATTTGCTACGTTTTTCTGCCTTCTTGGATTCACCCTGTGAATTGCTGGAACGGCGAAATCTATGATTCAGCAGGTTTTCTGTTCTTGTTTTGTTAGGGGCATTTAAATGATATAAGTATAATGAATTATGTAAAATTAAAATGTTATTCATAATCATATAGTATAATCAATCCTCTTAATTATGTGTGTGGTCCGCGGTATGACTTTAAAAGACATCCAGTGGTGAGGCCTCAATTTGGGAGCTGTTGGGAATGTGGAGTTGCCCCTTAGTTGCCATTGCCATTGCACGGAATTGTAGTACCTGTAAGGGCCCCCCTCTATGGGTCAAACAGAACTTACTGGTGCTACCAGATCAGGTTGTCTGAAGTTATTGACTTCCTGCCAAAAAATGCACCAAACATTGATGTTTTAATTTTAAAAAAAATTTTCTTTGCAAAACTCAATCATGTTCTGCACAATCCCAAACAAAAAACAACAATTTCCCTCCTTTCCCCTTTCCCCTTCCCCATCCCTTCCCAACTAAACACCATGAACGAATATTTGAACATATAAAGAACTTGAAGTATAAAGACTTTCACCAAAACGACCAAATTCAACATTAAATAACTGGAAAAGGGTTGATATGCCGTAAACCAAAACTAACAAAAAACAACCTTAATTATGCATGAGAAAGCTATTAATGATTTAAAATTTATTGATGCTATTTTATTATTTTAATATATAATTTAATTTCACTTTATTTCGATGGACTTGAAATACTAATATTACATTATCCTTAGTAATTTCAGGTATTTATAGGCTAATTTTACTTTCCTATCTAGTGAGAATACATACATACCATATTATTTAGAATGTTCAATCCTAACAATAGCTCATGCATATCAACTAGACTTTAGATACATAGAAAATCTGAAATTAGTTCGTATTGCTTGCACAAGAGGAAATTTAGATACTACACATTTACGATAACATAGTTGAATTAATATTATTGGTACTGACGCACCATGTTTCCGTGACTTCGCGTCGTTAACGTTCGGGCAGATCTCGGAAGCGCCCGAGAGTCGACGAAGCTATTAACTAAGAAACATTTGCTTATAAACAGTTTGTTTTCGTTAAAATAAGTACTAAATTTACAATAATAATAATAAAAAAAACATTTAAAAAAATATTTTGAAAACACATTTGCTTAACAAATCAAACACAATCATCTTTTGAAACTTTCCGATGCACAAACAAAAAACATTTTATTTAAAAACATTTGATCAACAAAGCTTTCTTTTGACAAAGAACAACAAAAATAAACAACTAATAATAACAGTAGTTACGCTATGGTTTGTTCGTTTTTTATTTGTATATATGTATTTTAGTCTGATTTTCTTCATCGTAATGTATCGACTGCCAATCTTCAATTTAGCGTTTGGCAGTTTTCACCTCGTAAACTTACGGGAGCCTCCGTAACCTGCCCGAACGTTGATATATATATATATATATATATATATATATATATATATATATATATATATATATATATATATATATATGCAAATACTTTCTTAAAAATAACGGAATTCGTCTGTTTATTTATACCTTTTCTATTTTTTTTATTTTCCTGATCGTCTTTTTGTATGAAAAACAAACAAAACTTTAAATTTCCCATAGGTATCTCGAACGTTTTCAATTTTCGTCGAATCATCGTCATGTGTCAAAAGCAAATGAACAAAAAAAAAACTGGAGAATGAAGGGAATGTTTTAAAAAACAGCGGAGAACGCGCAGATAACGTTTTTGCATTGTTGCAGCAAAGACATGGACAATATAAATACAGCGTTTAGCATTTTAAAATGTTGCCACTGGTTTCATACGGGATGTGATTAATTTTAAGTTGTTGTGTTTTTTTTAGATAGACTCCAGTGTTAAAAATAATTTAATACTATTAATTAAAAAAAAATATTAATAGTATTTATCTAAAAAAATAATTTAATATTATTTACTTAACATTAATTGTTAAAAAAAGAGATTATATTTTCTGGTTATTTAACAAAATATATATCAAATTATTACAGGTAAAAGGAAAATAAATGGATATAAATTATAGTACTTCTACTATTAGTCATTATAATGTATATATATATATATATATATATATATATATATATATATATATATGAAGATAAAATTTTCGTTCTGCCTTTGAAAAAGTGCGGTAGCACACATTGAAACGTTGGTTGATTGACGTAAGGCTATAATATTGTTTATGTAATTTTATAAATGCTCTACTTGGTTTTGAGCACTCTTGGAAAAAATGGCTTCATGTTCATTTGAACGTGATCAATTAATATATATATACAGGGTGGGCAAAAATAAGGGTCCTATTTTTAAAAATTCATAACTTTTTTATTTATTGATTTAAAAAATTTTTTTTTTTAGAATAAGTAAAGGACCCCTTCCGAAGCAAGCATGAGCCGTATTAGCCCTAAGGAACGTACCCTCATTTAGAAAACATTATTTTTGCTTAAAAAACTCAAAACAGTGTAAAAAACAATACTTTAGTTTTTGTAAGTTTTAAGAAGTGTTTTTCGGCTAAAATTTGTTTTGTTTATTTCAAAAAATCTCGGAAGGGTCAGTCTACACACACATAAAGTTTGGTGAGTTTAACTTTTATTTTGTGGAAGTTATTCAAATTCAAGTTATTCAAATTTAAAGATAGGACCCTTATTTTGGCCCACCCTATATATATATATATATATATATATATATATATATATATATATATATATATATATATATATATATATTGAAAAATAAGATTTTTTATACTTATCAGACCCTAGACATCGCTGCCTTCCCGTCCATCCTCGAACAAGTTGGCCTCGACAGAGAGGATGGCAAACGGCCCAATTGCCTTATAATGTTTCCTACCTGCAATTCGCTAATATCTGATGCCACTTGTGTTGATGTTTTTACGATCTCGTCAGTAACGAAATCTGCAAACAACCCATAGACTTGGAGCAATATAAACAGACCGGTCTCTACAACAGATTTTTATTCGAACCGATCGCCGTGAAGACGAGCGGATATCTCGGTCCCGCGGAACTTCTTTGACAGCCTTGGTCTATGAATGAGTCACCATACCGGGGACCATCGTGAATTCAGTTACGCTAACAAATGTCTTCCAACCGTCACCATTCGAGGAATCCCCTTGAGCCTGCTGTCGTCCTACAAAACCAGCAAAACATCCGATAACACTTCTTCATATTTTCATATTGTTTTTGAAAATATGAATCTTAATAACTAATTATTATTTGTTGATGTTGAAAAGATATTTATTACTTTAAAATTATCAGGGTCTGTTGGGGTTTCATGTGTATTTAATTACGTCAAAACTGATTTCCCGTAAAATAGAATGATTCTACTTTAAACATTTTATTAAACATATATGTATTAATCATCAAAAACTGACATAAAAACGACATCTTATATACAATATAAAGGGGTAGATAACACATTTGCTTCGCTAATGACTAAGGCCATGTATTGCTCCGTGTTTAAAAAAAAACAACTCATTTTCAATCGCTTTCATCGCTTTTGAATATTTAGTCCTGCATTATATTTTGTATAATTAGTCACACAAATTTTCACCCTCACAGTCAAATTTACTACCGCTGCCACCCGCATATACAGGAGAGACTTTCTTGTTTATAAAAAAAACACAACAAAAGATACAATGCACATGGAATAATTGGTAAATGCAGTTTGTGCAGGTGCTCACAGGTTGTCATCCGTCGACCTTAACACAGTTTTCTCGTCTTTCTTTCGGATGATTCAACTTGGATATAGACGTTTTCACCCATGCATTTCACATGCATGTAAGAACTATATCAAAAGATAGCGGTTTTAAAGAAGCGGCTTTATTATTGATAGACAAACGAAGTCAATTGGCGTAAAGTCAGCGGCAATTGTAGCGCTTTCTTAAATGCATTCAACCGCAATTTCTAACTTTTCAAATCCTTTTCTTTGTTAAGTAATGCATGCATTGAAAAGAGTGCTCTGAGTCAACAGACTTAAACCCGTCAACGGTTAGTGACAATCAAATCAAATCGAAAAAATTTCATAAATATAATAGACCTCTGAGTCTTGATTGTTAGTCGTGTATATATATATGTATATATATATATATATATATAATTTAAAAAAAAAAAATATTAAAGTGTTGTATATATGTCGTGTTTTCTATCCTTATCAGTGCAGAAGTGGCGGTTGTTAGCGGTTGCATGGGT
>OY744540.1:90418867-90446367 GCA_963556195.1 Sepiola atlantica
ATTCAGCAGCGTAACCACCCTCCCTGAATGTCCGTCTTCAATCGTTGCATATTGAAGGCTAGAAAAGCTATACTTAAAAAGGAACAAAACTAACAAAAATATAATACGTAATGGGTATGAAACAGTTTGTCTAATACCTTTGTCCGTCTTCTTGAAATAAAGTGAAATGCGCCGTAATTTTACCTTTAGATTTTTCACACGGTCTCTAACATAAAAGACAGTCGTGGACGAGGAAGAAAAGGAATTATGCTTCTTACGATTCTAGAAGTGGCTAGACTGGTGCCGTGGACGATACGTGTAGATATAGTACATGGATCTTTTTGGGTAATGATCTGGTTTAATTTTTTAAGCATCAGCTTGAGATTAAAATCGTGTGTGATAGGAAAATAGTGTATGCGAGGAGCAATATACGAGTATGTATTCCCTGCTTCAGTATTGCATGTGTGTTTCTGGGTTCTTCTGTGATTCACTCTGTTCGAAATAGACTCTTAGTTAATTGAGTAAATGAGTCCCGTCCACACTCTTTTGTTTCTGGCAGTAAAGATCATCGAAGAGGTATACTGCACTAATTTATTTTGTCCCGTTCTCCCCACATTTTCTTTAATGTTGGAAGGACACCATCCACACCCTAACTCACCTTTTTTCTCTTCTCACTTAAACCCCCACTCCCATGTAGAGATCTGCCTGCTAGTTTTCGGCACTGACAAAGTGGAAAAAATGGGAGGTCTACAATTAGTAAGGGTTGGGACGGCCTTACTTATCTTCCTTTTATCTCATTTTATTTCGCTTATTTTACTTATTTTTTAGTGTGTTTATTTTTTTCGTTTTCCTCCTCATCATCTATGCATTTGTACAGATTCTCCTTGTAAATAAAATCCATCAAACGCTGGGGAATTCCTAGGTAGTCAAGCCCATAGGGCAAATGAGGTATTAAGGTGAGAGTGTCTTGTTTAAGAGAAGATTATAGACCAGTACACCCTCCCCCGAAAATTATTGGCCTTGTGCTTAAATTGTTATGAAAATTTATTTCGGAAATTTTATCGCGAATAAATATATTCATGTCCACGGTATAATAACGTTTGCACATTGGATTGTTTCAAATAAAATTATCAATATCTTTATTAAATAAAATTTATTATAAACCATTGGTGACATTTTCAGTATGGTAATTTATAAAATAAATATTTTGGTGACTGTTGAAGTTAAAGTGATTGAAAACAATGAAAGGAACAGTGCTTGAACAAATGGGTCACAATGCGTCAAATTAAGACAAAGTTAGAGACAGAATGACTATCTACCGAATTCACTCGCAAAATTCTAAAAGCCATGTGCCTAATTTCTCTTATTGTAAATTATTATTTTATGGAAAATGACTACTCCAAAGCGTTAATCCACTCTCTTGCTCAATCCTTATTTCTTTTGCTACATTTTAGATTTCACTAGAACTTAGATTGGCCTGCTTGTTTTTGATGCTAAACGAATTGGTAACCAGTGAGCGGTCTATTCTTAAAAAAGGGTCGGGGGGGGGGGTCTTACAAACCTGTTCCTCATTTCTTTATTGTTTCTTTATTATTATTTACTTGCCTCTTCATAAGGGCAATGTAAGCTACAAACAAGGTCTGTTTTTAATATAGGTAAAACCCAACTCTCCCCAAAAGGGACACTCTCAACTGGAAGAAGAACAAAAAATAGCCTCAATCTAGAAGGATTTCTACTTCACTGAGCGATGACAGATGCTAAGTTAGCACAAGAACAGATATTACACTTTGTTTCTGTTGTTCAGAGACTCTTGACTGGAACATACCAGTCAAAGATCCGTTCTTGAATATCAGTCCGGCCGAAACTGAGCAATTTCGATGGGTTTGTATCTGTCGGGCTGTGGTATTGTCCTGGGTTGTTCAATGAGGTCCATCCTACCAGTCCTTGTCTCCCCTCTTTGTGGAGGAGTTAATTTATTGCTAACTGCCTGAGGCGCCCTGACCAATGATTACCGACGAGGCTGTGCAGTCAATTTTTAATAGGCCAGAATGCTCATTCTTTCGGGGCGCTAGCTTGATTCTCCCCACCTTGTGTCCCATCTTCCTACGGCGGAAGGACGTAAATACACATAGAAAGATGTTTCTTGTTTTCTTTCTTTTTATAGGTTTTGTATTGTCGAACTCACCATTTTTTTCCAATGAAATTATAAATATCTTTCATAAATATAACTTATTTTAAACTATTGGGGAGATTCTAACTAGGCTAATCTATACACACAGAAGATGTCCTTTTGCGATGCTGAAGTGAAAACGATAGGCAGGATGGCGAAAGAGAGAAAAGAAGAGTA
The DNA here is from genome assembly GCA_963556195.1 of Sepiola atlantica. Taxonomy (NCBI): domain Eukaryota; kingdom Metazoa; phylum Mollusca; class Cephalopoda; order Sepiida; family Sepiolidae; genus Sepiola; species Sepiola atlantica. The sequence continues at coordinate 90,421,194 of OY744540.1, forward strand.
CTTGGAAAAGTGGGTCAAAATGTTAAGAGTAAGTTATAAAACAACTACCAACATTTTCTTTTAATCTCCAAATTTTGATTCTACCAGATCATGCTGTCTGAGGATAACGGATTCCTGACTTAAAATGCACCAAACTTTGATGTTATTGTTTTTTTCCTTTCTCTTTGCAAAACTCAATCATGTTCTGCAAAGCTAAAATAAAAAAGAACAGCAACAATTTTCATTTAAAAAACACTCAAATCAAAATAAATATTTAAAGATATAAAATAACTTGAATCATAAACACCATAACAAAATCACCTGATTCGGCAGTAAATTACCTAAAAAATACCGTAAAACAAAACAACCAAACCAAACACAATGAATAAATATTTGAAGATATAAAAAGATGAAGCATATAAACTTTTGCCGACATTAGGTGATTCGGAATTAAATAAACCGAAAAGTTGTGATATGCCGTTAACCAAAACAACCAAACCAAACCAAACCAAACCCCATGAATAAATATTTGAAGATTTAAAGAACTTGAAACGCACACAATTTTACCAAAATAACCGAATTCGGCATTAAATCACACGAAATATATTGATCTGGCCTTTTGGCTAAGATCAAAGTGTAGTATCTGTTGTGATGGATACTGCACCCCATAGACTGGTATTGTCTTGGCCTTCGGGGCTTGATTTACGCCGGTCTATGGGTCTGTCCTGTGCAGTTCTAGGAGGTCCACCCTCCCAGGCTTCGCCTCCCCTCTTTGGGGAGGAGTAAGTTTATTGCTTACTGCCTGAGGCGCCCCTATTGGGGTATGCCGACAGGGCTGCCCAGGCAATTTTAAAACCCCACTTTCCCGACCCGACCTTGGGTCACATCTTACTTGTGGGAGTAAGATAAAAACTGGGCTTGTGCCTAACTCCTGGAGAGGAGTAAATCAATACTCACTAATCTATGTCGCTTTCAAGACAATAAGTATGAAACATCCATTAAGGATTGAACTCGTTGCAGCAGAGTCATAACTATTACAAAACGTGGCTGAATTGTTATTTAAGACGTATTGTTTAGAATTTCTAGACTGTTAATGGGGCTTTGTAACAAGTTCAAACAAAGAAATGACAGACACACACACACACACATATATATATATATATATATATATATATATATATATATAGAGAGAGAGAGAGAGAGAGAGAGAGAGACAGACAGACAGACAGACAGACAGATACATACATATATATATATATATATATATATATATATATAGAGAGAGAGAGAGAGAGAGAGAGAGAGAGAGAGATTAATGTTTCACTAAGAATATTCAGTAAAGTCCGGAACAAAGCCAATAAAAAAAGCTCGATGAGCCCCGATTATAGGGTATAGAGCATTTATACGTATATTTAGAGAGTTTACCAAGATATTTTTCTTTTTCTTCCAGAAAGGATTCATCACAACGAAAAAAAAAATTATTTATTTATTTTTATATTTATTTTTATTTTATAAAGTTATAGTTCCCTACATGTGTTTCGCTTCTTAGCAAGGTGCTTGCTAGGTAGTTCATCAGTGGAGATACACACCTAAGGATACATTACCATATTCTACCCGAGCTGTTTTATTTTTGACATCCTATTTAACCCCCACTCGAATCTAGAAACCGATCTCGGAAAACAGTTGGTGGCCTAGCATTTAGACAAGGGTAAGGAGGACCCTACAAACCTACATTTTTTCTTTTCTTTTTTGAATATTTGTAAATGTTGTCTGACTCACCACAATAAACTTTTTGCAAATAAAATCCTTTTAAAACAAATTAAGAATCATTTAGGTAAGATCCAGCCACAGAATGAATGTCGTATTTTGGTAAGAGTGGCTAGCGTAGGGTAAGTCCAAACGTTTTAGACAAAATTGGATGACCATCGACCCCCTCCCTCTTCTCAAAAACGATTCGGGCTTAATGCATGAGGCAAATGATAAACTTTATGATTATTGTTTTTGTTATTTAAAAAAAAAATTGAGTGTGAATGTATATATTTTTTTAAAATGAATTAACCATTACAAAATTGCGGCGAACTAAATTTGCGTGGGATGTCGATACTGCGGTAAGTGTTACGGGAACCACTTTACTAATACAGACGCGGACTCGATGACCGTTTTAATCATCCATTCTGGGGGATTGGTCCATACAATAAAACACAATTTAAAAAAAAAATCATTTAAGCCGTACATATTAGATTTAAATTACTCAGCTGGAAGATATGTCGTGTTAAAGTCACTCGGTTCAATTAAACAAAATCCCACGCTTTATAATTTGGGATTGATGCGAGACGGCTGGAAATGAAAAAAAAAACTTAGGCACATATGCAAGATCATACAGTACACATCTATATGCTGTATACATACATACATACATATATATATATATATATATATATATATATATATATATATATATATATAACATTCAATGAATTAAGACATTAAAATTACATCAAGTCCAGTATGGTGTACGATCGTATCCAAAACATTTTGGAAATACTTCATTTTATTTTATAAAGTCATAACGCCAATCCAAAACGTCTTCATCATTACAGAAAGTCAAAGAAATGTATATATATATCCATACATATATATATGTATATATATATATATATATATATACATAATATATATATATATATATATATATATATATGTGTGTGTGTGTATGTGTGTGTGTGTGTATATACCAATATTCTCATAAATATTAATTATTTTTATGTAGTGTTTCATGCTATATTCAATCATCAGTGTAGATAATATTAATTAATGCTGATCTAAAGATTCGATATACTCTTAGTAGTCTTTCAACTTTTAAAACTACATAAAAAACAATTTTTAGTGCCAATATATATATATATATGTATATATATATATATATATATATATATATATATATATATATATATATATGCGTGTATATATAAATATATATAAGTATGGTAATAAGTATGTGATTTATTATCCAACATAATGAAAAAACGTAAAAACCGAAAGCCGTTTCGTAAATATCTGTATTGTCACGAAGTGCTTCCATCCCGTTATACCCCTATTTTGCATGGAATTCAATTAAACAAAATATAGACTACATTACGCGCTCTTGCAGCTGTGTCATAACATTTATAATTATCGATTAATTAACTTAAGAATACATCTTGTGCATACAAATATATAAACATAAACACACACCCAACATCCACGCATACATACGTACGCACCGGTAATTATATGGTGTGATGTTTAGCCTTGGTCAAGCTATGCCGACTTCCACCGAAGAGTGAAGTTTTCGGGTAATATTAAATGCACACACACACACACACACATACACACATATATATATATATATATATATATATATATATAAATTGATTAAATTCAAATATGTTAATAAAGTGAACATAAAACCAATTTTTTCAAGAGTGCTCAATACCAAGTAGAACATATATATATATATATATATATATATATATATATATGAAAAATGAAAAAAAAACAACAACCCAGAGTTGTTTACATGTTCATTGCCGTTTCGTCTTTAGTTCAAGACTTCCTCAAGATGTCTGATTTGAAGGAAAGCGTGGGAGTCAACATTTAAAAATACCTTGCGCGTCTATGACGTGAAAATAGACATTTAAAATTCAAAAGATGTAGTGCGTTCATTAAGTGGAATTATTTTTTTTGAAATATCGATGTTATTTTAAAGTTCAGTTGCGAGTGTGGTGTAGAATAGTAAACCTGAATCTAAATTTAAATTGTGTTCGTTTAGGGTTCTTTTCTGGTTTATGGGGATACATTATAGAAACCGTTGCGTTGTTTAATGTTGTCAGAGTGCTGATTCAAGAAGTATTTGGTGAGTTTTTTTTTGATGAACTGAACGAGTCTAGGTTGATTAATATATATATATATATATATATATATATATATATATATATATATATATATATATATATATAATCAATTAAGTTCAAATATTAACCAAATGAACAAAACCAATACTTTTCAAAAGTTCTCAATAAATATTAGAGCTTTTAATATATATATATATATATATATATATATATATATATATATATATATATATATATATATATATATATATATATAATGTTTAAAGCAGTAAGGAGATCAATAAATGCAGACTTTCTTTTAAAATAAAATATTATTAATTTAAAATTCAAAATTTCGATTCATAAAAAGAATTTACATCAGGAGGATACATACAATATTTGTTTTTTTCTTTTTAAAAAAAATTTTTATTTCTTTTTTTTAAGCGACTTGCTGCTACTTAGTCTTGAACTTCTGTTCTTATTGAAGTTCGGTGTGTAATGTTCGATATTCAATTACGTTCCCAAGATATGCTTCAAAACTGCACTTAAAAAAAGCTCAATTTTTTATAGTGTATATCAATAACAGATTTCACAAATTAATTAGGTGGATTTAGAACATTAAATTATTATTAATAGAAATTCTAGAAATATTAGCCCCGGAAATAATATACAGCAATGGACATTGTTGACTATTTATTGCCGAAATTGGATTCTAATATTTGAATTTATAATTCGTAAGTTTTTAACTTTTTATATACAGACACAACAAGAATTGCTCTACATGAAACTTTGAGGCAATACATTTTTAAAAAGATCCAATGCGCTTTATATATATATGTGCTTTATATATATATATATATATATATATATATATATATATATATATATATATATATATATATATATATATATATAAGTATGTGTATATAGTTATATATGCATATATATATTTAAGTATGTGTATATAGTTATATATGCATATATATATATTTAAGTATGCGTATATAGTTATATATATATATATGTATATATATATATGTATATATTTATATATATGTATATGTATATATTTATATATATATATTTAAAATATATATATATACATATATATATATATATATATATATATATATATATGTGTGTGTGTGTGTTTACATGTATATATTTATATATGTATATGACTATTTTTGAATCGCATAACCAGTAGTGAATCGTCATATTGCTATGCTGATGAGTCTCGATTATAAAGGACGAAACAAATATTTATTATTTGTAGCTCCTCGAAAACCCATATAGAGGAGCACTGTACGTGTAGCATTAACACAGCATGACGTCGCTAGCTATAAATGCATCGTTCCTTTCATTAAGTAGAACGCTCTTATAATGTCAAGCCGCCAGATAAAGTGTTAAAATTATCACTGTTTATTCGCTATTCACCGTTGACTGAGTAGTTCTAGACTTCGAGATTTGAGTTGCAAAATATTTGGAATCCGGGGTTTCGAATCACATGACTAGTAGTTAATAGGCATGTATATTTTAATATAATATATATATATATATATATATATATATATGTATATATATATATATATGTATATATATTTATATATATATTTACATATATATAAATATGTACTTATATATTTATGTATATTTATGTATATATATATTTATATAGAGTAAATTGATATAAAAAAATCGTAACATTGTTTGTTTTAGTTCTAAGATATCAAGATCAAAAGTGAATAGGCGTACGATCGTTTCTAAGACGATTAGGACTTTAAAATAATATTTTCTACTTTTTAATTTCAGTAGGTCCATTGTTTTACAAAATATCACAAATAGAAGTCAAGTCTAATCATTGTATATTATGAATTATTGGATCTGAAATAAATACTGTTATAAATACATTCGTCTCAACTTACTCTACAATAGCTATACTTCATATGAGGATTCACTCATTGAGCTGATTTTTATACTTACAGCTTTTGAGTATTGAATGTGATAACTATATTCAAGCTTCCATTACATTTGAAGCTGTTTTTTTCTATTTGTCATTTATTCTATTCAAATCTATATTTTTGTCTTTCATTATATATACTAGCAAATATACGCTCCTTCCGGTCCCATATTTTTGCTAGGCTGCCGCGTCAGAAATCACGCTAGTATGTAATTTGGGTAGAGCTTTTCATCACCACAATTAATTTAAATAATATCATCATAAGTAACATCATAAGTAAAAAGATAAATTAAGTTTGCATTATTTTGGTTTGTAGCAACCGTAAACAGTTTTTGCATTAAAAATAAATGTAAAGAAAATAAAAATTTTAAATAAAAATGAGTGTAGCATTTATAATAGTGTAGTAGTAACGAATGAAAGTTAATAAGAGAAGGAAAAGAAGAAATAATTGTTACCTTATATACGATTCTAAAAACAGTTATTCACTTGCCCAGTAAACGGTGTCGTCTGCTCGCATTTCTTTACACACAATCGTTTTGCGACAAATCCAGGTCAGAATATAATAAGTAATATTTTATGTCTTTCAAAGAGGGAAAAAGGTTACGTAAATTAAAATCAACAATTAAAAAAAACAAAATACCGAACCTAACCCTAACGACGGGGCCAAAGTTAGCGCGGGTCCTAAAGTGAAAACTAAATTCGTTATAAAGTGTGCGTGTGTGTGTTTTTAAATAGTAATTTTTAAATCAATTATTATTTTAATTAAGCAATTTGATTCAGTGAATTTAATGGCTAATAAGATTAAGAAAATAAACAAACTTAGAACGGTTTAAAAAATAAATAAGAGAAAAATGATCACGGTGAATGCCAGCATTGTTGTTTACATTTTAAATAATGCTGCGTATTAACGCTGACAGTTGCGCCATTTGAATTAACGGAGGGAGGGATGGGAACCACTGATTAAACAGCCAGCGTTAATCCATTCGTCATAGTTATATTAACTACGTAACGCATTTCATGTATGTATGTATCTGTCTGTCTGTCTAAATTATAATTTATAATTAAGAGTATTAGCGAGCAAAATAGCGTAAATACATGCTGAAATATGAAGAGAACAATCATGAGTGTTTATTTGCGAATACTAATTTATTAGAAGTTCAAAAGCAATTGGGAAGTACGCATAGTGTTAATAGCGATTTTTTAGTAGTATATAATGAAGCTGGCGGACTTATCAAATAGTCATAGTACTCTGATGGAGTTTCGGCTTCAGACAGACAGATACATAAACTCCATTATATATATATATATATATATATATATATATATATATATATATATATATATATAATTTGTAATATAGCAGGACAAATCCCAGCAGAGTGCTCGATTAATTAAGAATTAAAGTTAAAAATAAAAACTTAAGAGCGTAATATTTATTTATTTTGGTACAGAAAAATTAGTACAACATTCGTACCGTCGGTTGCAAGCACAGAAGGACTTATCCATCCGGCTCTATTGAAGAGAGCCGGATGGCTAAGTCCTTCTGTGCTTGAAACCGACGGTACGAATGGTGTACTAATTTTTCTGTACCAAAATAAATAAATAAATAAATAAATAAATATATATATATATATATATTTAAATATATATTTATATATACACATTATATATATATTCATATATATATATTATATATATATATAAATATATATTTATATATATACATATATATATATATATATATATAGAGATAGAGAGAGATAAATATATTTATATATATATATATATATATATATATATATATATATATATATAATATATATATATATATATATATATACAATATATATATATATATATATATATATATATATATATACACGTGCATGTGTCTACATGCCTGAATTGCATCACCTCATCGCTATAGAACCTTCCCTCGCGGATCGTTTGATCGTTCGGCACTCTTCTCTTTACCTAAAGACGACAAAAGGGAGGAGGTGACACGGCTAGTGCAAGGATTTCTGTTTAGTCGACCGAGACGACACCGAAACCGGGAGGGGGGAGGGGGCGTGCGATTTTAGGAGTAGAGTTATGGTTCGAAGAATGGGGTATTAGCTTTTGCGTAGTCTTTTTGCTTTCTTTCCGCTCCCTTCTTTGCTCTATTATTCATACCCTCATCAGAAGGCCGGGCTGCTCAGGTAGTGATTTTCACCCACCTTTGTGAATAGCCATACGTTAGCCGGTGAATCTGTAGAGCATCAATATTCGAAGAAGTCCCGAAAACCTAATAAATACAACTTACATATTACTCGCTCCAACGATCCTTCTCGCTCCCGACTTGCAACCCCAGGGTGTTTAATCTAGCGTCGCATTGATGGATATTTATTTGTGTAATCCGTAGAGAAAGATTATTTTTATTCCATTGATTTGACAATGTTTTTTTCTTCTTCTGATTTCTTTTAAATTTAACGACGTGTATTCATATTAGCTTCAGTCGCATGGAAAATGATCGTTTCTTTGAATTTGCGTGTCAACTTTATTCCATTCACCCAGAAAAGAAATATAGAAGCGCTGGGAGGAGAGGGGTTATAGAAAACTCAGGACACATCAGAAGAAACGCGTGCAAGGGAGAGCGGCGAGAAAGGGCCTCTGTAAGCGCATCAATCGTCCGTAAATTCTTTCTTTGGTACTACTCCAGATGAAGCGTCTAATTTCCGCGGCAACGATCGGGCAGGTCACGGAAGCGCCCGAGAGCTGCCGAGACGAAAACGAGGCTGAAGTAGAGCTGACCAAGCAGGTTGCTGCCGATCACTTGCGCTCAGCACAACAACACAAGCGGTAGGAAGAACTTTCGAACCGGCCGCAAACGTATCTGTAAACCCTGACCCTCGACGTGAAAATATATGAAATTCCACCCCCCCCCAAAAAAAAGAAATATACAAAAAAAACTTGCCTAAATATCCTAAGAAAAATAACATACTTCTTTGTTTTGTGTAAAAAGAAAGAAAAAAAATCGCCTAAATATCGAAAAGAAATAACATTTACTTCTTTGATTTGTGTAAAACAAGACAAAAAAAATAACAAAAAAAAATGGTTTATTTGGCCCACGAAATAAAAAAGAAAAGAAAGTTTATTTATAGTTCTTCAGCTAGGTTTGTTCATTTTTTAAAAAATATATGTATTTTTTATTTTATATTCTTCGTCTTATATTGTCGTCTGCCACTCTTTTATTTTACGACTTTCAGTTTTGCTTCAGCCTCGTTTTTGTCTCGGCAGCTCTCGGGCGCTTCCGCTACCTGCCCGATCGTTGCCATCGAGCAGTCACGAAAATTAGGCGCTCCATTTGGAGTAGTACCCTTTCTTTTATTATCATGTTATTGAAGCGACAAAAAGTGATTATCCCTACTTCGTTTTTTTTTTGCTAAATGGGTCATCGTTTATGAAGGCTTTGTGGCCACTCGAGGATGAGAGCTAAATAGATCGTCAGTTGGATGATGATCGTCACCACGAGAGGACCGAAAACAATGGCTGGTATGAGCAGATGATTGATTAATACGAACTGATTATTCAAGTTTCCCCGGAAGCCTCTTTTTCTCTCTTCTTCCGGTCAGGGGCATTCTGGTAACTTTTTTGTACTGATGCGTTACCACTTATTAAAGCACGAGGACTACTCGAGGATAAGCGTTAAAAAACTCGCCTCTACTGGCCTCCATGAAGAGAATAAAAACAACAATGGGTTTGATGGGTAGAAGGTTACTGATAACAAACTGATTATCCAAGAGGACGGCTCAACAAGTATTTGTTCATATTAGACTTGAAAACAGCCATGCTGTAATCGGTTAGGAAGCAGATGTGTTGTATCTCGTTCTACAGATGGGATGTTCGAGGAAAGAAATTTTGTTCATGGAAGTTTCGTTTAGATTTAGGTAAGGGGCTTATTTAGGTAACGTGCTTATTTAGGTAAGGGGCTTATTTAGGTAAGGGGCTTATTAGGTATGGTGCTTGTTTAGGTAAGATGTTTATTTAAGTAAGGGGATTATTTAAGTAAGGGGCTTATTTAAGTAAGGTGCTTATTTAGGTATGGTGCTTATTTAGGTAAGGGGCTTATTTAGGTAAGGTGCTTATTTAGGTATGGTGCTTATTTAGGTATGGTGCTTATATAGGTAAGGGGCTTATTTAGGTAAGGTGATTATTTAGGTATGGGGCTTATTTAGGTAAGGTGCTTATTTAGGTAAAGGTGCTTATTTAGTTAAGGTGCTTATTAGGTAAGGGGCTTATTAGGTAAGGTGTTTATTTATGTAAAGTGCTTATTCTGAGAGAACAGAATGTTTTTTTTTAACTTCAGTCGCAAGTGTGGCTGCGCAATTGACTTGTTTCAATGTATCGTAGAGAATATTTACACACAACGCCGTAAAAACATCAGAAGGTAAAGAATTAATTTTTACAATCATTTCTTTTATACAAATTAAATCAAATGACAAAACAAACAAGAACGGAAATTAAAAAAAAATATTTATCGTTATGAAAATACTATTTAAAACTGACGTTTTAGAGAACATCCCTATGACAACAACCGTTACATGTTATTTGCAATCTTTAATGAAACTGTTTTCGTTAGACGTTTAAACAGTTAATAACACCAAATGGAACAAGAAAATACGTAAATACACTAGACCAACCCGACAATCAGCTAAATCCCATCTATTCACTGTGGAGGTCCCCAGATGCCGCTGAGCCTTCTACTCCAATAGCTTCTTTCTTCGTGCTGCCGGCCTCTGTAACTCCCTCACTGTTCACTGTTTCCCCGACTGTACCGACATACAGAAGTAAACAGACATCTCGCTGCACAGCTCCAAACTTAGGATGTCACCCAAAACTGCAACCCTAATTCTCAGTAGCCCCTTACGTCTACAGTAGCGTCCTGCCTTGTTTGGGGGTGTACTATGTTTAAAAAAATAAACAAAAAAAATCCAATGTCAGATAGAAAACAATATGTGTTATTATATTAATGCTGAGTTTAATGAGGTTTGCTTTTTAGGGGTATTTTATTTATTTTTAATTTAATCACATGTTATAATATTAATTTATTCATGTTAAAATTAGTATATATATATATATATATATATATATATATATATATATATATATATATATATATGCATATCGACGTATACTTTTTATTTTAATCACATGTTAAAATATTAATTTATTCATGTTAAAATATGATATATATATATATATATATATATATATATATATATATATATATATATATATTACTGAATGCACCTTGCATCGAACAATTGAAATTTGAAATAAATTTGGACAATCGTCGCATATTTATCACTCTTTTTTCTTCTATCTCTCTCTCTCTCTCTCTCTCTCTATATATATATATATATATATATATATATATATATCTCGACGTATGCCTTCTCGAAAACAAAAACGCTTATAAAGTTATAGGCATTATTATAATTTAATTTTTAATATTTCGAACGGCGGTCTATTCTTTATCCAAATATTATCAAATAGATCCTTATTCGTAAGCGCAAACACTGTCTTCTGATTCAGCTCAAAAAACATTTTGCAGTTTATCGAAATCGACCAGGAAAGGAAAGACTTTAAAATATACGAAACACCTCCTGATTCCTCTGTTGAAATCGTCTATCGTCGCAAAATTCAAGATAAAATAAAATAAAAGATGTTTGTATTGTATGGCTTCTAACGGCTTAATTTTTTATATTTCCCATTCAAATGTCAACAATACTTTAAAAAAAAAAACGATCATCACTTTATTTTCTAGCGCACGCACGAGTAGCACGTTCTTAACTAAAGACTGTCTCTCTGATACTGCTTAAAATCTTGTGGATTATACGACAACAACGGAGAATAATAAATACGTTATACAATATGAAAATAACCGCTGGTTTCTGTGATGTAGGAAACTATCAAGAAAAAACAAATGAAATAAAAAAAATATTTGCATTCCATGACCTCTAACGGCATTATTTTAAATATATATATACCATCTTTTTGAACCCATACCTTATCTTTTTATAAGCACTCCTTTTGGGCTTACATCACCCACGCTCACTCCCTCTCCCTAATAAAAACTCCGACCGCTACCATTAACCTACACTCTTGTAATAGTTAACTCAATTCACCCCACTGCTGCCATCTATTTGTAGCTCATAATTTATATTTTCATAAGCGGTAATTGAAGCTTTTCTTCCTACTATTACCACTTTTCAAATATTTTGCACTTTGTGCGTTATTTTCTTCAAAACTAAAGACGAAACGTTGATGAATACATAAATAATATTTTTGGTATTCCCTTTCTCATTTTCCATTACGTGTGAAAATTGGTTCTATTTGATATCATATATATATATATATATATATATATATATATATATATATATATATATATATCACTTACATTCAGTCAGTGTCGTATGATAGCGCAGGGGTAGAGACGCCGACAGTCAGCGTCTCTACCCCTGCGCTATCATACGACACTGACTGAATGTAAGTGATCCCTCGATGTAAATATTGTAAAGTGTCGAGAGCTTGAATTAGTTTTACCCAATGAGCTATGCCTTAAAGCTAATGCCAGTTGGCGATATCTTTACAAATAAGCTCTACCTAAGAAAGGGAGCTTTATATAGTCATTCACATACAGACTGTTTCACTGTATCACAGCTAGAACAGTAAGTACCTCAAGCCGGCATTGAAACTCAACCGTCGAGCTGACAGTCGGCGCCTTTCCCCTTGCGCTAAATGTAAACATAAAGTACTTAATAAAAAACAATAAAGTGCGCAACCGTATTTTCTACAAAAGCTTATATCAAGAATTTTATTTGAAAATTATATACTGCAGTATTTGTCTGGTGTACCGAGGTTTCATCGGTCTGAACATGCCGTTTTCTGGTGTACAAACGGTCTTATATTATGAGACCGAATCTCCACCGCTCAGTAGTCGAAAATCTTTTTTTAAAGTCTTCAATGATGAAAATTCGATCTGACAATATAAGGCGGTTTCTAACCTATAAACGGTATGTCAAGGCAGATGAAACCCCGCTACACCAAAGAGACACTGTAATGTATAGTTTTTTTTAAATTATATATATATATATATATATATATAGGAAAACTTCAAACATAACTTGCAAAAATGTTTTGACTGCCTGGTCACTTCTAACTCACCCCGCATGTACGTTTATAAAGCGAATGTCAACTTCTATGAAGATGGTATAGGTATTTCTATGCTTAATGTTCAGCTGTAAGCTTATAAAGAAAAAAAATGTCCCCTAAAAGAGACAAAGGCTGATATACTTTGCTTACAGTACAAACATTGCCAAAGAAGGGATTACGACGCACACAAACGTTTCACTCACCTGTTCAGAATTATCTCCTCCCCATCTCCCCCCGATTATTTTTGTGTAGTAGCTGTAAAGAATTGCACCCATTAACCGCTGTAAATGAACACTTATTTCTTTCGCTTGGTAGAAACACACGCGTGCCCCCATATATGTATATTCACAGGGGCACGTGCATTATATATATATATATATATATATATATATATATATATATATATATATATATATATATATATGAAGGCACGTGTTATGTATTTATATAAACATTTAATTAAACACCCACACGCATATATATATATATATATATATATATATATATATATATATATATATATATATAATACTTTTAATGTATATATATACATATCATATTTTGGTTAGGAATAAAGTGTCGTACCTGTTCTGATGCTACAGTTAGTCAATTATGTCCTCGGTCAGTTAAGGAAGTCCTTTTATACTAAAGCATTCTTTTATTTTTTTGTTTTAATCTAGAGTGCCCATTTTTGGGGATGCTGGATATTCCCCACATTAAAAACCGACCCTGTGTCTTACTTTTCCCTCGTTGGGAAGCAAGTAAATAGGTACATATGATATTATAAAGTAATATATTACGTATGTATAGTTTCAATAATAGCTTAAACAGTGTGTAAACGTAAGTAGAGCGAAGTAGCTGTATGAAAATATATCTATGGCAAGTAAGCTACACAGAAGCGTTTCTTTTGTTTACATTCCCGAACTTCTATGTGTGTTGCGATGCAACAAAACAAATGTCTCAAAAACAAACAATCTACATCGAATACCCATCCCTCTAGAGAATCTCTGAAATCCCCACCTAGAAAAGACAACCATACTCTTATTCAATATTCAATTTTATAGACTCTCATTTTTAGTTGTAAATAACTGGCCATTATAATAATAAAAAAACTCAAAAGTAAAGACATATTTTTTAAGAAACCAAAATTAACACCGCCTGGAGATGATTTGACGAATCGAATCGAAAGTACTCGCAAAAAAGGAAAAAAATGGAACGAGAAACACATGGAACTTACATACACCAATTAGACCGAACCACTACATGGACCATTAGGAAAATTGAAAAAATAAAAAAAAAGTCTTATCAAGCAAAAACACTCCGTGTTATTTAATAATGGTTGCCTTAATATATATATATATATATATATATATATATATATATATATATATATATATATATATATATATATATATATATATATATATAAGTGTAAATTAGTCGTCCAAGGCTATAGCAATGCGATGTGGTTGCCGTGAGATGGAAAAGTGAAAAGAAATAAACGCAGGGAGAGAGTGAAACTCAAAACGATTTATTAATAATTTCACGAAAACTGATTAAATACCAAATAGTATTTTTTTTTTTTTTTTTTTTGGTAAGTAACAGATCGGCAAAGGGTAATCTTAAATTTTCGAAAGAACAACTTTCATTATCAGAAGACAACAATAGAAGACCGAGAGGGTCGGAAAAACGTGAAAAAAACGGTGTCAGATCATCGTATTACAGAGGAAAACAATTGGCAGTAGGAACGCAGAAAACGTCAAAATTCAATTAAGCAATCATATAACTAAGGTTAAAACATTATAAACATTAGTTTAGTAATATACCAATTTTTTAAATTTTATTATGTTTCATTTTACATGACTCATCAATCTTTATTTATTTATTTATTTTATTTATTTATTTTTTTTTTCATTTATTCTCTTCAAATCTAAATTTAAATTTACTGTCAAAGGGAGATAACTTATTCTAAATAATATATTCAGACTTTAGAAATGGGATTGGAAACTTGAGAAGGAATTTGAGTTGTGAAGTGGATAATAGCCAAGGATGGGACCTTTTTTTTTTTTTTTTTTTTTTTCCCCTCCCTTTTTTTATTAGCAGGGGAGGGGGGAATAAGAAGAGAGAGGATTATAAAAAAAAAAAAAAAAAAAAGGTAAGGTAAGTAAGTTGTGGGTGGGAGTGTGAGGAGGTGGGAGTGTGAGGATGTAAGAATCAGAGGATGAAGGGAGATGACAACTCGAAGAGCATTTGTCTTGTATGCGGGTGATTTCGGTTTGTGCGTAACTAATTTTGGATTTGAGGGGTAGTGCGGATTTGTAGTGGATAAAGAGATTCCTGCAGGCGGGTTTTCTATAGAAAGTGGTGTGGAGAGATCCGTCGTCATTAATGCTGAGTTTGAAGTCTAGAAGTGAGAGAGAGCCTGAGGTGTTGGGATGTTCGATGGTGAATTTAATGTGGGGGTCAGAATTATTAAATGTATTAAAGATAGAGATAGCTTCCACTACAAATCCGCACTACCCCTCAAATCCAAAATTAGTTACGCACAAACCGAAATCACCCGCATACAAGACAAATGCTCTTCTTCTTCCGATAAAACAACACACACCGAAGCCTTCCACCAAACTCTATTGACCAACGGCTTCCCGCTAACTACCATATCTAGCCTTAACAACACCAGAAGACGTAGACACCACACTCTCACCAACACATGCTTCCTTAAACTCCCCTTCTTTAGCGACCGTATCACTTCTGCTATCCGCAATGCCATACGTAGTGAGAACCTTAACATACAACTTTCTCACACAGGCACCTCTCTCCGACAACATTTATCCAAAAAAAGCCACTACACCCCAGACCCCTGCTCTCTAGCTAGTTGCCCCATCCCCAACTCTGGCCTCTGCCTCCGCACATACACAGTATACAACCTGCAATGCTCTAAGTGCCAAAAGTTCTACATCGGTAGTACCGTTAGGCCTCTACACCAACGTATTAAAGAGCATCTAAACACCCACATTTCCTCCTTCCATAAACACTTAATTTCATGTGGCAACACACATCGCTCCATTAGTGTCCGCATCCTCAACTCTGTCCGCAATATAGGCCAGCTTCGAATTTCGGAAGCTATCCTAATCTCTAAATTTCGCCCTGCCTTGAATAACAGATTCGAGTTGTCATCTCCCTTCATCCTCTGATTCTTACATCCTCACACTCCCACCTCCTCACACTCCCACCCACAACTTACTTACCTTACCTTTTTTTTTTTTTTTTTTTTTTTTTTTTTATAATCCTCTCTCTTCTTATTCCCCCCCTCCCCTGCTAATAAAAAAAAGGGAGGGAAAAAAAAAAAAAAAAAAAAGGTCCCATCCTTGGCTATTATCCACTTCACAACTCAAATTCCTTCTCAAGTTTCCAATCCCATTTCTAAAGTCTGAATATATTATTTAGAATAAGTTATCTCCCTTTGACAGTAAATTTAAATTTAGATTTGAAGAGAATAAATGAAAAAAATAAAAAAATAAAATAAAATAAATAAATAAATAAAGATTGATGAGTCATGTAAAATGAAACATAATAAAATTTAAAAAATTGGTATATTACTAAACTAATGTTTATAATGTTTTAACCTTAGTTATATGATTGCTTAATTGAATTTTGACGTTTTCTGCGTTCCTACTGCCAATTGTTTTCCCCTGTAATACGATGATCTGACACCGTTTTTTTCACGTTTTTCCAACCCTCTCGGTCTTCTATTGTTGTCTTCTGATAATGAAAGTTGTTCTTTCGAAAATTTAAGATTACCCTTTGCCGATCTGTTACTTACCAAAAAAAAAAAAAAAAAAAATACTATTTGGTATTTAATCAGTTTTCGTGAAATTATTAATAAATCGTTTTGAGTTTCACTCTCTCCCTGCGTTTATTTCTTTTCACTTTTCCATCTCACGGCAACCACATCGCATTGCTATAGCCTTGGACGACTAATTTACACTTACATTTACCAGCAATGCTTCAAGCAAACTACAATCTCCTTTTATATATATATATATATATATATATATATATATATATATATATATATATATATATATGTATTAAATCTTCAAATACCCCACTTATGAACTTATACATTATGCCACTAGTGGATGATATTTGGCTTATGGTTCTTAATTAGCTATTACATTTTATTTATTTATTTTTATTATTGGGCAGTCTCACTTCCGCGAAAACCACGAACAAACTTACAACCCTTCTTTTTTATATCTAGCAAAACTTGCCCCCGAAACTTGGTGCCTAAATGTAATTCAACCTCAAACACTACCTATGGTCATACCACAGATAACATGATCCGCAGCCCCAAGTTCATGAACCTCATGGATTGAATTTCCCTAACTAACCTCAAATGTGCAGATTTTCTTCTCTACCTCAACCTAATATTCCCCTATAGTATCGAAACTATCTGGTCTTCGATCACAGAAAATTCACATCTCGGCTATTTAAATTGGACTAAGACGGAAGAGAACATACGTGGATCTGTGCAAACAGTTCTGGACCACCTAAGTAAGCATTGGACATAAGTATATGATTTATCTATATGTATATATATATATATATATATATATATATATATATATATATATATATATATATATATATAGTACTTCAGGCATGTCGATGTTATCGATCTACAGCTGTTAAAAGCTGATATTTCATCAGGCAGAATTAGAATCTAATCCTTCCCTCAGATCGTATTTGGGAAGAACCAAGAAGAAGATTCTTCCCAAATACGAACTGAGGGAAGGATTCTAATTCTGCCTGATGAAATCTCAGCTTTTAACAGCTGTAGATCGATAACATCGACATGCCAGTGTCGCAGATTTTGTACAATTATGTATGAATAAAAATAATCATATACATAAAAGCTCTATTTGATATTAACCACTTTTTATAAGCCCGGTTGAAATTTTTTGGATTCGTATCCTCTTGATGATTACTTTAGCTGGAGTACTATATATATGAACATATATATATATATATATATATATATATATATATATATATATATATATATATATATATATTAAAACAATGTAAAATGTAAGGAAGGACACATGCACATCATTTAACAAGTAACTGTTATTATTTCCAACATACAATTGTAAACTGCTTCTATATGCTATGACTTTATTTCCTTATGCGGCTATTATCAGTGCTCGTATATAAAACAAAGATAAACAAGGCAAACAAAGCCTGAATTACAATCCGTAGTCATCATCATGTTCATTCAATTTTATTTTTTTGCTAATAGAGCTGTTAACTCCTATATGTCCCAGTCGCGATATACACATGCCATGTGCGTTTCACTACTAGTTTCATAATCGTCATCAGCTTGGTTATTCACACCAAACACACAGAGAATGCTAATCGGTTGGGTCGGGTATCTTTACCTTAAAGGGATACAGGCGCAGTAAGTTCATCGGAACACATTCCGTGTAAGTACTTATAGAAGAACAGGGATGCACTACTACGGCAATTCGACAGGTACTCGATCTTGTTAGACATTGTGGGACCGTTGGATTCGAAATTATTTTTTGCAACATGTCCAAGACGGAGAGGCTAGGAATTGGTGTAGCAGTCCACATGTGGCAACAATTCTAAATTCACGGGAGAATGGTGACTTTATAGAATTATATGATACTGTTAGGTGTGAGAAGTTTTCAAGCCTGGTAGAGGGAGCCCACTCTTTTTGCAGCAGACTTTGTAGTATCTTCTATGTACTTATTTAACCTCATATTGCCTGAGGATATCAGACTAAGGAGTTTAGACGTTAAACTTTTGGGAATGCTGATATCGACCATGGCAATCGGTTGTTTGAACGATTTCTAATAAGTGTTAAAGAAAAATGAGCTTTGCCTTGGTAACATAAAATGTAACTATCTATTTTGAGCCCCATTATATTATAGACTGGAGATGATTTCCTTGCCTTGCTTGTGTGGGCATTCCATTTGCCTTCATTACGGACGGAATTTCGAACGAAATATTAATGTAGATAATCTAAATATCAGAACTCTGGACTGGAGATAGAAATTATCTGTATAGCCCTATTGGCACTACCTAAAAAATAAGGGGAATGTTCTGTTCCTACACCGTCGTCTGATTTTGCATACACATCGTCGAGTGTAGTGTAATCAGCAAATACACCAATTTCAGACGCGATTGCGACAGGGAGGTTGTTTATGAAGATCATGAATAATATACGTCTAAGTATCGATCGGAAACAAACCCACGTTATTGTATGTACATCCATCAATAATTATCTTATTTTGGCTGAGAAATATCTGATTATATCAAATATTCGTTCCGCAATACTCTATGAGTTGATTTTCGTAGGAAGACCGTCATACAAGATCTTGTCGAAGACCTTGAAGATATCTAGCGCTACCGTTCTAGTTTCATCTAATTCATCCAGTTTGCGGTATCTAGTGTCAAAGATGACCATCAGTATATCTGCAGTAGAGCGAGATGGCCAAAATGCTAGAAGAAGAAGAAGAAGAAGAAGAAGATGCAGAAGAGTAGGGGAGATATCTTATCTCCCTTACTCTTCTTCTTCTTCTTCTTCTTCTTCTTCTTCTAATAATAATAATAATAATAATAATAGTAATAATAATAATAATAATAATAATAATAATGAAATACCATCAGCTCCCACCACCCCAAAAAATAAAAAATAATCAGCCCCCCCAAATAAAAAATAAATACAAAATATTTTTTTAAAAAATTAAATTAAAAGAAAAAAATGGTACCAGCCTAGGTTGACACCACACAAGATTTTTGCATAGGGTCAAAGAGGATGAGAAGACCGAGGAGGGACAGCAGAAACGAGACCTCCACTGGGAGAGCAGAGACTGCTGGGACCATGGGAGGCTTATTTCCACCCAAATCCCAGAGAAAACAATGGTCCTTACCAGCGAGAAATCAATGGTAAACGGCTGTTGTGATACTGCAAGTGTATTTGCCGTGGCTATCGAAAAGAGGTAGAGAATACTGGAAATCTGGGGGGACTTGTTGTCACTCAGACTCCTGTGAATACCACCGGTTGTCGGTGAGCAATCACTGATGTCCTGTGTTAGAACTCCTAGTGAGTAAATAATAATAATAATAATAATAATAATAATAATAATAATAATAATAATAATAATAATAACTGCCATGGTATAAAATGAATAAATATGACTATATCGATAGCCGAAATCGATAAGAGCTGGTGTGTGTATTCGTCAGCTTTTGTTGATGAGTGTATTTTCTTGTGGGTGTAGAGTACGTCAGGTAATTAACAACACCTGTGCTGATGCGGGTCGGTGATCGTGTGGACCCGTTTGTGGGGAATGACAAACACGAATCGTACACCGGCGCACGACCGACTGCGAACATAAGAAAGGGTTTCTTATTACTCGACGAAGGGCTTCGGTATTTCGTTGTTCATGTTACGTCGAAATCGATGCTGAAATCTGATTTCAAGGGCGTAGGGTCTCTTGTCACCCGATCGGAAACATCGGGTATCTTGATTTGCGATCATGTGACAATTTGTCACCCGCCTGAAGATACATCGAGTGTTTTCTTTTATATATCGAGAGTTGGGGTCTTGCCCTGTAAACACGAACACTGCCCAATGTGTTTCCTCCGGAATATTTTAATAGCAAAACAGACATTACAAAAAAAAAAGAGGGAACTTTGAATAAAGCCATCAGTTCTTTCAATACGGCTGATCCTTTTTTATGTTCTTCCTTGTTTTTTGTTTGTTTTTGTTTTCCTGAAATATCGTTTTGTTTTTAACAAATCTATTTGTCTATTCATACGTCCATTGCTTTTGAGCGTGCCCCTTTTTAGTTTCCTGCCCGCAAAGGCAACGTTTAACACAAGGTACATATTAATTCGTAGAATTTGGTATATTCGGACTACTGTTCTCATCTTGGGTGTTTTTATCACAACGTTTCGGCCGATGTAACCTCCGACCTTCTTCAGGTGTACTTTGTCGAACTCGGGAATCTGGACGGAATTTCGAACGAAATATTAATGTAGATAATCAAACTAGGATAACTCTGGACTGGGGATAGAAATAATCTGTATAGCCCTATTGATACAATCTAAAAAGTAAGGGCGTTTCGGGCGATAGCCAAAAAAAGCTTGAACCTGATGGGATGACCTCCTACGACTGAAAGGGACACTACATATTTGTTCAAACCAAAACTCGCGCGTGTGTGTATGAATATCTTTTTTTCTGTCTGTCGGTCATTCTATCTATCAATCTCTCTCTTATGTCTCTTTAACTCAGTCTTCCCTTTTTTTTAACATCCTCCATTAATAGACCCGTCTCCCCGAAAAATAACATTCTGTTTTTTAGGTGATGATGTTTTAACACTGTGAAAACGGCAAGAAAGGAAAACAAACTTAGAATTAAGAGCGGGGGATCAGTTGTAAATATATTTAACGTAAAATGTTCCCAAATTTCTGAGACATTCTATCTCTTTAGGAAACTTAACACAATTTTTTACCAGTAACTATAAGTAATCGCCTAAAAAAGTATCACCCCCTTAAAACAAACGCAGCGGTTTTAACTCCCATGGCAAAAATTAATTTAGTTAATGCCCTAAAACTAGCACGAAAAATTGAGATAATTTTACCTTTACTATCCGTCAAGTTTTTCAGGGTGTTTACACGTGATGGCCTAAAAAAGGTTGAATAATTTATTTATTGGAAGGGCGGGGATTAATTCAACAGAGGATATTAATCTACAATAATGCACCAATAGGAATCTAGATTTTCTTTCGTAATTTGAACAGGCCTTGTTTTCATTTTTCAATGAGACTAGTGAAAAGGTCTTTGTAAACATTAAACAATAAGTTTTTAACCAAACTAAGAGAGAAAGAGAACGAGCGAGACAGCCACACCATCCGTCCCCCACTCTTTCTCTTCTCGCTTATGGCTCGCTCATAGCGAGCGCAGATAATTTAAACTTGATGGGTCTTACTTATTTTTCCGATTTATTTATTAAATAACTTTAATTTATTACTGTTAATATAGACCAAACTGTTGCATCTAGATAGCAAAAATAAGCAAATGCAATTCCAAATTTATAATACAAAACATGAATTAAATATGAACGGTTTAAAATATTGATATGCTTATGATGCAGTCGAAATGTTCTCGCTTACTTGTTTATTTGCACTATATATACAGAATATAAATATCTTATATTGTATTATTGATTTTAATAACAGTAACCCGTTTTGACTTTTCGTATAGAAGTGATAAATGAAGAAAAATCGCATTTATTAATTTAGATATTTACAGTAGCAATAACCGACCAAATTCTTTGGGAGGGGATTTTTCTGTTCCTACACCGTCGTCTTATTTTGCATACATATCGTCGACTATTTTAAATTCTTTCTTAAACAATTCAAATATCATTTTGTTAACTAACGAGAGAACAAACACACATCAGCTTCGTTTGAAAAGAGAAATAAATCTTCTCAATTTGTTACAAGGAACACATTTGAGAAAACAATATTTCGAAAGATCTATTAGTGTTATATTCGCCCCCAAGTATATTAAACATATTTCTAACAAAGCTCGGCGAAGACTACTTGAAACAACACTCATCACAGACTCTAACACTATCAAACAACGAAATGGTTTCTACAACCTATCTTCGCTCATAAGCAAACTTATACTGGCTGAACAAAAATTAAACCTAGAGGACGGCTAACTTTTCTTTTTATCGTTCACACTTGCACATATATGCAACTTCCCACATATACACTGATGTGCTGACTTCTTTCTCACATAAATATTTACTCACGTACTTATGAATCACCTACTACAAATTAAGACTATTTAACACCAACTAAACCGTTTAGCAAATTGTTGTAGACCCGTACTAGGGGTCACAAAGATAACAACCACAAATTGTGACAGGTTAAAATATACAATGTATTTATTCATAGCAATACAGTAACGCTACTAAATGTGGTAGGAGATGACCGGATTCCTACCATGCGGAAAAACATGAATAGGAATGTCCTCTGTTTGAGTCTTTGCAACCATGGTATTTATTATAGATGGTTGCTTCCATTAGTTCTTCAATAGGGGTGATTTGTATCCCACAACACCCCCCTCCCGAGCTTTTCATTCCCCTGGAATGATCGTATAGCTCTTTTTTCTGGGATTGATCTCTATGGGATCGATCCTTTTCTTTTCTCTGGAAGATCGGCGTTGTCCGGCTGCTTGTGGTGTTACCAGGTCGAACGTGTCATATATATGGTCCATTACTTCTTGTTCAACAGGAGGTTGTCTGTCGTCATCAGTGACACGTTTCCGAATTTGGTTCAAATGCTTCTTGTGAGTGAATTTTAGACCTTCGATTATGTAAACCATCCGCCCGATCCTCTGCTTGACCTTTCCTAGTTCCCACATCATACTATTATTTTTATGTACCTGGAAAAATACCTTTTCCCCAGGTAAATACCTCTTTTTAGGAACTGTAGTATTCGGCGGTTTTTTGAATATTGGTTTTGCTTCATCCAGCAATTCGAATCTCGCTTTTATTTTCGTGCAGCATCCAAGCTTTTCAGAAAAAACACTTGGAAAATATTTTTTTAGATCTTTTTTTAGTTTGTCGGCTTCGGCCGTTAAATTTTCGATTTTTTGACAAAAATCACTCATTGGCGAGTCCCATAATTCAAATTCTTGGATCAAGTCAGATCCAAATAAATTTGATGCGTTCCTAAGAACGAATACTTTGAACTTTTTTGTCTTTCTTTTAAGTGAAACATTAATAATTAATTCACCTTCAAAATGTATCTTTTCACCAGTTACCGATCTTGCGATTTTATTCGTCTTCATCATCGTGGGCTTACCTAATTTCTTCCACGTGTGAACATTTATAATCGATATATCCGACCCTGAATCGAGTTGCAGATTTACTTTTCTATTTCCGATTCTCACCGTAACATATTTCCTTATGTTCTCTGTTGGTGATGGGTCCCTTTTTGCAGTTTTTATGTTTTTTGCTCTGCAATATGAGGCCTTGTGCCCTGCTCGTTTGCATAGGTCACACGTTATTTTCTTATGGTACCAACATGCATTGTACCCATGAGGTCCTCCACATTTACTACAAGGGGTCCTAGGCTTTTGTCTATCCTGATAATTTTGTGAAGGGTTCTTTTTGCCTCTTGGTTGGTAATAGCTGGCGGGTGAGTGTCCTTTATTTTTGGAGCGTATCTTTTTAATGTGAGCGATACCTGCTTCCTCTATGTTTCGGGAACTTTGTTTCACTGCCATGAACCGTTGACAATCTTCAGCCAGTTTCTGAAGCGTTAAATCAGGTTCTAATTCCAGTTTATTTAGAGCACGACGTCTTATATCGGCGTCTTTTGTGGCTATCAAACCTTGTGTGAATATTAGGCATCTAAAGTTATCTGCCGTTAATGATGACAACTTGAAGTCGTCAGTTTTTATTAACTATAGACGCAAAAGTCGTATAATCCTGATTTTCCTTATGTGTAATATTCATACATTTCGATTTGATGGAAAAGGCTCGTCTTTGGACAGTATAACTCCATTAACAGTTTGACTGCCTCGTCAAACGACAATTCGTTGGTTTTTCTTGGCAAAATATAATCCACGAATTTGTTATGTTCGGATGCACCCAACTTCCGTAGTAATAAACGAACCTTCTTTTGATCCGTCCATGAACCACAATCAATCTTGAATAAGTCTTCAAATCTTCTGAAGTATACTTCAAACGTTAGGTCTTCCTCAGGAGCATAGCGAAATGTATCAATGGCTGACCAGATCGCATTTTGCGAAAAAGCCGTACTGTTTTCCTGTTCGTTGTCCTTATTCATTAAAACTTGCGTTAACAAATCCATTTTTTTATCTGATTGGTTTTTATGCTCTAAATGTAATTTTTTCAATTCCAATATTTGTTCGTTCATTTCTTTCTTTTCTTCCGCGGCGTATTTCATCATTTCTTTATTTTCTCTTCCCTGTTTTTCCTCGAAGTATTTCATTAAACTTAATCGCTTCTCGTCATTTTGTTTCTGTACTATCAATTGTTCTTCTCGAAACCTTATTTCAAGTTCTAATTGTTGATTTTGTTGAAGTTTTA
>OY744540.1:90451367-90466367 GCA_963556195.1 Sepiola atlantica
TTATTTTTGTTATTCGAACTCACCAATTTAACTAGATCCACGTATTACATTTATTTTAAACTTAATTACATTCTTAAACAACATCATCAATATAGTAAAGTACTTTAACTGAAAAAAACATTATTCTCCATTCCTAAAATCGCCCATACAAATAAATCTATATATTATTAAAAGTTTTTTTAACGTTTGACTCTTACAACCGTAAAACGAAACATATGGCTTGTTGACAAAAAGGAATAGGCAGAATACACATTACCAAGGCAGTCGTTTTCACGAGTTCGAATTTCTGTAAATCTGAATCTGTATTATAAATCTAAAGAAATTACTATAACATATTAACATTACATACAACATTACATATTTCTAAAAACAAAATATTTTTATGATAATCCGCAAACACGAGACGTAAAATTATTCAGCCTTAGTTCAAAGCGAATTATTTTTACTTAAAACATCATTTCTAATGTTTTATTCCAAAACAACAATTCGGTAACACATTAATCGTAGTTACTTTCTCTCTCATGCAAATACAAAATAGCGTATTTATTTCCAGATATTTGGAAACATATTTTTTAATCATACTAGAGATAAACTAGTAGAAGTTACGTAAAGATGGAAATTGACATACCCAGGTACTAAAATAGACATACACATATACTGTACCAACATCGCTCAATGAGTGGGTATAAACTAGTTCTACATTAAAACAGTAGAACCGTGACTCAATAATACCAATTCATTCAGTTTAATATTTCTGTAATAATCTCTCACACACCTTTTCATTTACATATATTAGTAAGTAGTGTTATTTTTCATTGCTACTCATTAGATACGAGGGCTAATGCTGGGAAATGTACAGATTTTAAACCTACTGCAAATAATAGACACTTTGATCAGTAAGTTTTTATGTCCAGTGAGAAAACAGCCGATCATTTTCCACTGCTCTTAGTTAATGACCTACCCCTAATGACAACAATATATATATATATATATATATATATATATATATATATATATATATATATATATATATATATATATATCCAAACAAAGGGGACTTAGGAAATTAGCGTAATCGTCGGCGCTCAAAGGAGAAAAGGTTAAGTTTATTGAGTCGGCTTTCATAGGGCCGATCCGATAGACCTTACCACATTCGAGTAGCCATTCTTTAAACTCTATCTAGATGATGGATATTACGTATTAGATATGGAGTATTCTCTGGCTTCCCGTCGATCCTCGAACCAGAGGGCATGGAAAACGGCCCGATAGCCTGACGGTGTTTCGCTTTAGAAACAGCAAATCAATTATATGGAATGTTATTTGTTGACATTTTTCACCCTTGTTATTAACAAAATCGACAACGAACCCTAGACATACAGCAGCCTTAGCAGAGGACCGCAAGCAATCAAAATATGCCGGTCTTCTCAGTAGATATGTGTTCTAATCGATCGCTGTGAAGACGAGTGAAACGGTAGACCCCGCCACGCGCGACTTCCTCATCATAATTGCTTTGTTAATAACGCATCCTCACACTGGAGACTAACGTAGATTTATGAGCACCTCTCCATCGATACTATTCATGGAAACGCATTGAGCCTGCTCTCAACCGGCCAAGACAGCAGACCATTCAATGAAATTACCTGATATTTGCATATTTGTTTTGAAAAAAGAAAAAAATCGCGGTCCAGTTCAAGAATAATTAAACTACATATTACTGAAGAAAGTAAAAACCATCCCTTTCTGTAAGTTTTCGACTAGATTCCACGATATATTAACGCGACTGCGCACATTGAAAAATGGTTTAACTCTATATTGCTGAAGAAAGTATATCTCTATAATGAATTACCTTTGCGAGAACTTTAATAATGGCGTTTACATTTTTTAAATGTTAAAGCTTGAAATTGCCGAAAACGCCACGGTCGCTGTGTTTTATTTGTTTTCGGTAACTATTGATTTTTTTACTAGTGAGTCCCTGTTTATCAAGGATAAGGGTTAAAGATACTAAAATGATTGTCAGCTGACAGATTATGATAGCTGTGGAAGCCCGTACACTAGTAAATGGTATGAACCTATTACTTATAGGGCGGTATTTAACAATTGTTTGTTAACATTGAATTTAAAGACGATTAAATTGTAATCAGCAAATAAGCAGCCATGCGGCGGTGTCTTTCGTAGAGGGAGGCATTTAAAAATAATCTCTGTCTATGAAAGTTCCGCATAATGCTAGTTACATGTAGGGGGAAAGGAACGTTATTTTTTCAATGTGGTAGAACACGATTGTATGCTATGAATATTTAAAAAACTGGAACTAAAGGTTAGAGCTTAGTCGAGCAGTTGCCATGCTAATCGTGATAGAGCAGAGGAAGACTAGAAACGCCTGTTCTGTGAGAAAGGAGTTACAGGGTAGAGAGAAAACGACCCTGCACCATGATTCAAAGTCGATTTAGTACTCTGTCAAGGCAGGTAAGAGTGCTCAACATTATTCCATCCTAGGGCGCCTCTGACTCTTATATAGGTAGAGGATCGCATCAGGTACAAGGAACATTTTGGGACGGTAGAATATTCCAACCATTACTTCTCTGGTTAATGTAAAATTAAAAGATGTTGATTTTTCTGTTTGTTGCTTCCGTTTAAAAAAAATAAAAGAATAAAAAACAAAATAAAAATGGTGAATCATGTTTTATAAATGATTCTTTCATTTACTATAGGTCACCGCTTATCAAGACCCAAAGTCTACTCGAGGATAAGGGTTAACAAGTTTCTCAGATAGACGGATAGACATCGCCTTGAGAATTGGTGATGATGCTTAAAACTTGGAATAATTTTATTATTTAAGAGGACGGATCGACAATAATTTGTAAGCATTGGATTTGGTAACGACCATGTTGTAGTTAGCTGGAATGCATAACCGTGATATTGTGTTTTACAGACGGTTAGTTCTTGGAAAGAAACTTTGATCATGGAAATTCCGTTTAGATTTTGGTACACAGAGAAAAAAAGGAAAAATATTTACAGTGGTTGTAGGTAGACGAGTTTTACTCAGTCTAGTACCTACTGGTAGATTAGGAAAAGACGAGCAACGTCTCTTTTGTAAGAAAAAGCTGTAGGTAAGCGAAACCACACATCCTCCATTAGAATTCGAAGTTGATTTTGTGCTTTGTCAAGGCAAGAAAAGGACGCTCTGTGCGGCATCTCCCCAGATGTGGCAACAATACTTTATCTTGGGACGTATTTGGTCGCCTCCCTCAAAAGCGCGTGCATCACGCAACTTTATCACCAAATACAAATATAATTTTTTTTCCAGTAAATTTAATTTACGTCTTAGAAAGCAGAGCTCTGCGATGAATGAAACATTAATTGGTTTTACGAAGAAAGAAGAAAGTTTCAACTTCTGTTTATTTTCGTCTGACGATGAAACTCTTTTTTGGGGCATTATATAGTGTTTCCATAGCAACAGTCACTTTAATCGAACAAGTACAATAGGACGTTCGCTCATAAAACGAATTTAACAAAGTAAGACTTTAAAGACTCACCTGCAAAGCGAAGCCATGTTTTATTGCCCAACAGAAATAACGTTGTGCATTTAAATGGTGTTAGTCTATCAATCTCATCCTGACTATATATATATATATATATATATATATATATATATATATATATATATATATATATGTCTATCTATGTATATATGTATATATGTCTATCTATCTATTTATCTATAATTATTTATATATATATATATATTTATATACATATATATATATTTATATATGTATTTATATATATATATATATTTATATATACATATTTCGCAGAATTTGGTATATTCGGACTACTGTTCTCATCTTGGGTCTATTTATCACGACGTTTTGTCCGATGAAACCTCCGACCATCTTCAGGTATACTTTGTCGAACTCGGGAGTCTGGGCGGAATTTGGAACGGAACTCTTTATTTAGATTTAAGATAGACATACAGATAGATATTCATATTGATAGATAGATAGATAGATAGATAGATAGATAGATAGATACATACATACATACATACATACATACATACATACATACATACATACATACATAGATAGATAGACACATAGATAGATAGATAGATAGATAGTATAAAAAGCTTCAAGTAATTTTTAACAAAGAAAGATAATACAGTTAACATTCACGAGGAAACTAAATCCAACATATCGTAGCGCTTGCATAAGTCGACTAACCGCTGGAAAATTTACAAATAAAAATAGGGATTCAAGTATATAACAGTTAAACATAAACAGGGGACCATTAACTTAAATTGTGAAAATAGGGCAGGGAGATTATTAGCTGTTCACTATGTAACTGTTTCGGAGATTAAAAAACAGAACAGCTATAAAATTAATGGCTCTTCAGTGGTACTAATATATATATATATATATATATATATATATATATATATATATATATATATATATATGTGTGTGTGTGTGTGTGTATTTGGAATAATTGATTGCTTTTCTCACAGCAGAATTCAAAGTTTCCCTCCATAGATACAAATGAATAATACTGATACATGTAGTATTTACACATCTCATTACACAACTCCTCGGTTACGCGCATGGATATTGATGTTGGGCAATCAGTCCAAGCGTCTAAGATTTGATTCATGCGGTTGGCGGATCAGTTGTATCACCACACGAAAAAAAACGCTTGTCTGTGGATATGAAATATTTAATAATTTAAATGGTATAGATAGATAGATTTTAATATAAATTAATGATTTTATTTAAATACTATACATTACTGTGTCTGCTAGAGATACTCGGGTTTTGTCCGACTTCTCATCCTGGAATTAGGAAAAAATACGTTTATCCACATCGACTCGTCAGTCTGGTTCAGAGCAGAAAACTAATAAAATGCCCAAACCGGAAGTGAAATAACTATCGCTGTTCTTCATTAAGATTTACTTTTTTAATAGTTTACAAGCTGTTTTCTGGTGTATAAGCATTTAAGTTGTATGTAATATTTTATTTTATGTTAAGGGATACATCGTTTATTGAATAAATTCAAGTAGGAATGTTTACTCTCATTGTATCTCGTCTATTCGAAGATTATAATTTTCTTTTGTCTTTTTTTCTGACAAAC
This sequence comes from Sepiola atlantica, assembly GCA_963556195.1. Lineage (NCBI taxonomy): Eukaryota > Metazoa > Mollusca > Cephalopoda > Sepiida > Sepiolidae > Sepiola > Sepiola atlantica. Next base: position 90,456,495 of record OY744540.1, read on the forward strand.
AGCTACGACCGCAGAGTATTTTCACTGACACTTATCATAAGCTTAATTCATTATCATTATTTATTATTAAGTTTTATTATCAACAATGAGATTATATTATTATCAGCATATGACTAATAATTCCTTTTTTTTAATGCCCATGGGTGGTAGCGCTGTCGAGATAATTATTTTTGTTGTTGATGTCGAGTTCGGTCGGTGTTAGTATTGTTGTTGCTGTTGTTAATGTCAGATCAGTCTTATTATTAATCGATCAAGATTTCAACTCATGACTTCCATAACTTTCTGAAAATCATGCTGAATCGATCTCTTCAAAAGAAAAAAAAATAAAGCAGATAAACAAAATATCATATAAGTTATCGCAGCATGTGATATCCTATTTTCCAAACATAATACATAACAATGGCTGACGATAGTTAATGAGGGTCAATCATTTGTTGATCACTCGTTGATTTGAAACCAACGGAACCATGTTGCTCTGACCTTATGTAATCTCTCTCTCTCTCTCTCTCTCTCTCTCTCTCTCTCTCTCTCTATATATATATATATATATATATATATATATATATATATATATATATTAGCAGCGGCGACTGTCAGCTCGACGGTTGCGTTTCGATCCTGGCTTGAGGCACTAACTGGTCTAGCCGCACTGATGAGCTGTGAAACAGCGAAACAGTCTGTATGTGGATGACTATATAAAGCTCCCCCCAGGTAGAGCTTATGTTTGTAAGGGTATCGCCAACTGCCATTAGCTTAAAAAAGGCAATGCTCATTAGGTAAACACTAATTCGAGCTCCGGCATTTCCAACATTGAGATATTTCTAACATGCAATTAGTGTCGCATGATAGCGTAGGGGTTAGCAGCGGCGACTGTCAGCTCGACGGTTGCGTTTCGATCCTGGCACTAACTGGTCTAGCCGCACTGATGAGCTGCGAAACAGTCTGTAAGGTGATGACTATATATATATATAGTCTCGGAAGTTTTTTTAACTTTGAAAATTGGAAAAAAAGAAAAAAAAATTTACTGCAATCACTATATTAGTTAACTTCCAAGAATTTACTCTAATATAAATATATTTTTTTATATATGTTTGAAAAAAAAATGATCAATAAGATACATCGGTTGAAGACAAGAAGTTTATTCGCCTGGGATTGTCTGTTCTTCATCACTGAGCAGTGTGGCTGAGGGGGAAGACAGAGAAGTAATTATTGGTTAATCTGATTTTAACAGAACATTTCTAACGCACGTGTTCGCACCGCACTCCTTCCGATCAAATTCCTCTTTTTCTCCATTCCCTCTTCTTTAGGCCATGTGACACATCTATCAATTTCAACAGTACATCGAGCTAACCTTTGAGTACACTAAGCTGACCCGACTGAACCCCATTTACTGTCATTCTGAAGTAACAAAATTATACTCGCCCAATATTTAACATCTAATGAGTTTGGTAATATCGAGACATTTTCCATTTTATTCTTTCTTTTTTTACTTTTATTCGCCCAAATAAAGCATATTGCCACTGAGATGTAAGAAGCTTCTATGATAAGGGGCCAGATTTAAAGGTGGAATCTAAAGTTGGGAGTTTAAATTTCTGTAAGCTGGTACAGTAGGGAAAACAACGGTGAAGGGAGTGAATTCTAAAGGCATGCTTGCTGAGGAAATAAGCTATCAAGGTAGAAAGTTTTTCTACATATCGGAAACTCTACAGCGAAGGGGTGAGATTTTGCTGCTAATCGAGTTGATCCGGGATATTTACGTTGAGGGTACAAGTGCAATGAGTTCGTCGGAACACATTCCGTGGAAGATCTTGTAAGTCATGTAAGCACATGGATGCAGCATTGTGGCGATGAGACAGAGGCTAGAGCTTGGAAGACTGCGATACCTATTATGTTATAAACTTTTTTTTTAGACCCTGTCCAAAAGCGAAAGACTAGGTGATGGTGCATCAGTTGATATAACAATATATTCTATGCATTTATCCCAATTCATGATGTCTGTAAATTTTAGACCGAGGAGTTTTAACATTTGACTCTCAGTAATGGTGCCATAGTAATCGGTGATTGAAAAGATTTCTTCTTATTGTTAAAGGAGCTGTTTTAGAATAAATAGTTTTTAAATTTATTCTGTTGTTTTCAAGCAAAGGCAATCGATTTTTAAAAAGTTTTTTTAGAAGGAAGAAGCGAGATCGACTCACTTATAATTGTAAATATATTCTAATATAAATATTTAAAAAAATTATTTACTCTGTTGTTTTTTTCAACCAAATAATATCGATTTGTCTAAGTTATGGGGTGCTAGGCTTCCTTACTTATAGATTTAAAGGGGAGATAAATCAACCCTATACTCAAGATAGACTCTAAAACATTATAAATTCTTTTTTTGATGTGTTAAGATTTTAGATGATACAATGCACATTGTATACCGTCACACAACTCGAATAATGTAAATACAGGGTGAATGATGAGAGAAGAGAAAGAGTTATAGAGAAAAGGAAAAGATAACAGAGGGTGGGGAAGAAAGAGTTAGGGAGACAATGCGATAGAAAGAGAGATATAGAGTGTGTAAAGCTAGAGTAAGAGTGAGAGAAAGAGGAAGAGATCAACGGGGAAAAAGCGGATGAAAAAACGAATGAAACATATATATTTATTTAAAAATTGATGACTTGATAGAGGATAAAATATATGTCTTGGAAACTTTATAGCTAGATTGATATAACAAGTACTGACCCAACAGGTCACAGGTCGTCTACTTAACAGATAAAACTGACAACAAATAAGAAGCAGGATGAGGAGCTAATCTCTTCTATTAAAATCTTCATGCAACATCATATCTGTTGAAAATATCCGGCCACCCAAAAATCACGCAATGTTGTTTTAAGTAGACAATTTGTTCTTGTTCTCATGTTGCATGCAGCCGCTATCAGTGTGGATCGGGTGGAGTAACTGAAACTTACCCCGAGAACCCCGGACTGAAATCGATCCGTCTTTCGCTTTCTTATTCTGAAATCGTTAACGTTGTCTTTGTATGTATAACATTCACTCCTAAACTAATGCACCTATCATTATGAATTTTGGAACACATCTGCTAGGCGTAATTGTGGGTAGCGTGGGCTATAATTAGTTTACTTATTTTTTTCAAAGGGAGCACAAAAGAGGTCAAAGTTTTTTGTAAACATTCAGATACATCCGATTTTGTGAAATTTTAAGAATTGGTATTATATGTAAATTAATAAATACTGAGATTTTAAGGGAGAATAAAATAGAAACACACACTTATTTGAAAATTCGAATATTCAAGATTTGTATAGGATTTTTTCCATAGACACTAATGAAGAAAGATTTCCATAATTTCGATTTCTTCTTAAGACCCTTTGAGCTTAAACCTAAACGTTTAGACATTTTCTAAGATCAAAATCATATCATAAAATTTGATTAAATCGGAATAAACATTCTAGGTACGAGGTTTAATACATTATATTTGGATCTTAATGTTCGTAAGGACATATAAAATGGTGTACAACTATTGTGAAATTAAATTTACCCGTACCTAGCCGAGTATTTTTATTGTATATATATATATATATATATATATATATATATATATATATATACATATTAATAATATTTATAAATAAATGATAATTATTTATTACCTACTTACATCGATGTTCTATGCTTACGCAATCTTCAGTGCAGAAATTCTTGATGGTTGGCGGGCGCGAACTCCGATCACAAATCACCACTGATTCGCAATCAAGAGACTTACCGGTTGCCCACTTGGGATTTTGAAAGAAATTTAACTTTGTAAATACCAAGTCGGTATTCACAGCAAGCGGTGAAGAGTGATCAACAACAACAAATACCTGTTGGATCTTGCAATGAAGCTAGTAGTACTGCTTGTTATTAAATTAACTCAGAGTGCACAGACTTAGTAAAAGGAGCTATATAATAATATTTATAAATAAATATTAATTATTTATTACCTACATCCATCGATGTTTCATGCTTACGCAATCTTCAGTTCAGGAAGATATATATATATATATATATATATATATATATATATATATATATATATATATATATATATATATATATATATATATATATATATATACTAGAAGTGTATTCTACTTTTCTATATGAAAGGAAATGGTTGACAACGCTTATTATTTGTACGTTGTTGGACATTTTTACAGATGAGGTTGACTAAATTTTCAAGAGGCATTTGTATATTTATTACCTAGTTGCAAAACTCGGGAATCCCATTCACTGTAGAACGAAAAATAGGACTAGTGTTAAAAGGCGTAAAATGACGTGACAAAATGTTTATATTTGATATAAAAGCTTCGTTTTTCCGCTTTTGTCAGATTCCATTGAAAGCAATAAAATAATTTTATGTGTATTTACTCAAGTAAAAGTTATCCACGGCAATCAACACTTGTGTGGTCTGTTACAACACATTCAGAATGATGTTAAAATATCTTACAACTTAACAAATATCTTGTGTTTCATTTGTATTAGTTTTAACGCATAGAAACCCTTTCGGGACCACTTAATGTCGAAGTAAGTCATTTTTAAAAAAAGTTTGTATTTCAAGTTCTTAATATATTTTAAAATAGTCATTGATTTGTTTAGTAGGCGTGCATTACACAAATAAAAAAATAGTCAGTAGACGGTATATTCTATTTTTGACAGTTACGGATCAAAGTGGACCTGGGAGTACTTCTAACCAATACATGACTCCCCACTCCAAAAAGCTTTAGAACAATTATTGTGGCAATATTACTTGCTTTGGCCGAAGGGGTATTTCTTGGGACCGGCACCAATGTGGCAACATCGTTTGCTTTGGACGGCTGGGCGATCTTTGCCGGACTTTATGTGACGACGGGACGATGTGTGACAACATGTGCACGTATGTGCAATGTCTCATCTTGTTATGGCTAGTGAACAATCATCGTCTGACGATAGTCACTGTCGTCTGCTTCTGGGACTTGCTAACCAGCTGTTTGGTCGGGACCATCGTGCTGATAATCAAACATTATGTAATAATGGAACAAACCATTTTACTTTTTATATAAAAATATCATTTATTATATTTTGAAAAGAAACATCTCAGAGCGCGCGACAAACGCGTCTTCCTCGTTCGGATTTCAAACCAGTCTCTCATGTTCAATCTCTTTACTAGAGAGAGAGGGGGGAGGGGGAAAGTGAGAAAGAGGAGGAGAGAGAGACAGAGGGAGAGAGAAAGAGAGAGAGAGAGGGAATATCGACGTAATCAGTGTACGCCAAATGTTTATTTTTGAGTTTCATAACTGATTTTCTCGAACGACGACTGGTTTGATCTCTGATCCCATCACATGCACCTGTCATCGAATTGGTTGGGCATCGACCTTCAGTCCTCCGAATATGACTGAGGCATAGGTGCACTCAGTGATCTCAAAACGCAGAGAATTACTGTTTTTGAAATAAGTCTGGCATAAGGATTACGAATATAACGTGGAGCACTTAGCTCCCCAAAAGCTCACGCACTGTGCCACATTATCATTTTAAGCCAAACAGAGAAAGTAACAAAAAGTTAATCGATCTACTATAGTCGAGGCAACCTAAAAACGTACTTGTAATTAGCTACTGCACCAGGGTATGGGTAAGGAACCCCCCGTTTCCCACAGATTTGTCCACTTACTCTTGAGATTTACCTGATAATACTTATTTTTATCTTTCGAAGAGCACGTGTCAGCATTTGAGTCAAATCGGATTATTAGTTTACAAATTACAGTTATTAAAGTAAAGCTGCTGTTATAAATTTGCAAAAAAGACATCTGAATTTCGTGTGTTGATTAAACTACTGCTCAAGCATATCAGTGTCATTCGGACGCTATTCCGTTGGAGACAACGCTTAAGTGGTTGTATGTTGAAATATTAACCCAGTCGTACAGACACACCTGATTCTGAACGCTCAATGTCACACAAATTCGACAGTGTGTCCAAGAAAACATTACAAATTCCACAAACTCGTTTTAATCATTCGTAAATTAGAGTTGCGGCAGTGGATTCCCCATTTTGCATGAACATTTGTCAATGAGAAAGCTGTATACAAAATGGATGCCGCGTTTGCTCACAGTCGATCGAAATCAACAACTCGTTGAAGATTACACGTGTTGTTTGCAACTGTTTCAACGCAAAAAATGAGTTTTTTTCTCCGTCAATATATAACAAGAGATGAAACATTTGTCCATTACTTCACTCAGCAGTTGAGCTGAATGGTAAGTATCAAATTAAACCGTTCAAAGCCACCAAATACGCAAATATCAACAGGAGAGAATTTGGGATGCCTAAGGTTTTTGTTCATAGATATTCAAGAATGATCATTAATAGCGAATATTATATATAATTATTGTTGCGTTTAACTAATATTATTTAATTAAGAATAAGAACGGCTACTTCACCAAGACAATGCACCGTGACATACGTCGATCGCAAGATGGTAAACCTACATGAATTGCTCCGCAGCCATTCTATTCTCCAGAGCTGGCCACCAGCGAATATTCGCTGTTTGTAGACCTCAAAACCATCATCCATTGAAACGAGATTTGGCTGTAATGAAAAAGTGATATCGGAAACCGCGTCATATTTAGATACCAAAGACAAACCATTCTACAAAATGGCATCGAATTGTTAGAAAAACGTTGGAATCAGTGTATCACCCATGAAGGAGACTATGTTGATGAATAAAGTCAGATTTTACTTACAAGTTTTGTTATATTAGTTAGGCCCGGGTCTTATTGAGTGATGTGTTATGATATCTAAATTTATGTCTTTATTGAATTTTCTTTTCTAAAACTTTTTTATTCAGTCATATATATTCTGTATTTTTGGGTGCCCCTAAGAGGAACCCCGTTTTGAGGTATTTCCGTCCGTCCGTCCGTCCGTCTGTTCGTCCGTCCGTCCGTCCGGATTTTTCTCCGCAACCATCCATTGAATTTCTCTGAAATTTTGCATGAAGTTGTAACTTTAGTCAGGTTAGAAAGTGACATTCTCCGATTTTTTTTTCATCCATCCATTCAATTTCTCTGAAACTTGGCCAAAATGTTGAGGCAATTGTTCCTAATAGAAAATGCGTATCGCTGACATTGGAAAAAATCTGGTTCGCGCTCCCAGGGGGGTCAAAAGCCCCCTAAAATGGCAAAAAATGACCCTTTTCTCCCATAACGTTTGATCCATTCATTCAATTTTTCTGAAACTTGGCCAAAATGTAGAGGCAATTGTTCTGGATATAAAATGAGCATCCTTGACCTCAGAATAATTCTGGTTCGCGCCCCCAGGGGGTCAAAGGGGGGGGGGTGAAAAATTCCCCAAATTTATTGCATTTTACACTCGTCACATCGAGTCACATAGAGAGGGGGACTACTACTGCGCAGCTTGTTATTATTATTATTATTATTATTATTATTATTATTATTATTATTATTATTATTATTATTATTATTACTATTATTGTTATTATTATTACTATTATCATTATTATTATTATTACTATTATAATTATTATTATTATTATTACTATTATTATTACTACTATAAATATTATTACTATTATAATTATTATCATTATTATTATTACTATTATTATCATCATCATCATTATCATTGGTATGATTTTTATTATTATTATTATCATAATTATTATTATTATTATTATTATTTGTATTCTTCTTATTATCATAAGACATGTTTTTATTTAATCACAAGGAGTTTTCACACGAGTAATTATCAGTGATTACTCGCTCACAATAACGAGTAATGTTCCCTGGAATCTGATTGATAAACAGTCTCCTTAGATTACCAGGACTTCCCGCCTCTTTCGATTGCAGTTACAAATCCTGTTGCTTTATCGCAACATCCGATTGCCATTGATCTCCTGCTGATAGCGACTATTGGTCTACTCATATTTGAGTATCAATAAGTTTTCTCAAAGTTCTAGTAACCTCGCTACCCTTCCAGTTGGGATCATGTTTGCGTTCCCCCTTCCTCAGTATTTCCGTCCTTCTTAACACTTGACTATTTTCTGTGGTGTCAGTAGAAGGTGGTTCTACACCACGTGCGTTAATGTGTGCTTGTTTGGAGATGGATTTATTATTATTAGTAGTAGTAGTAGTAGCAGTATTATTATTATTATTATTATTATTATTATTATTGGAAAACTCCCCTCTCGCACACACTCTCCTTCTCTATCTCTCTTTCTGTCCTGCTACCTCCCTACTAATTTCACTATCAATATTTTTCTTTCTCTATCCCCCGATTTTTTCTATTTCTCTCGCGGTGTCTCTCTCTCTATCTCCCTATTTTCTCTCTCTGTCCGTTCTTATATCTCTGTCTCGTATCTAACTTCATATGTTCCTCACCCTCTCTCTTATTATTTCTCTTTTTTATCCGCCCCTATATCTCTCTATCCTATTTCTCTATCTCAATCTCTACCATTTCCCCCTCACTCACTCTATTTTGTATCTTTTCTACTTTCCCTAGTTTCCCTATCCCCAGTTCCATCCTTGCCTCTCCCCCCAAACCCAAACAGACACAGGTATTGTGTTCTTTCAGAAACATCCTTATACGTAGGAACAAAACACTGTGTTTGAATAGGGGAAAAGTGGTCGAAGGTGTGTATACTCTTTGGAGAGTCTCCTTCGAGCGTCGTCATACTCCGAATAACTACAGCCTTTTTATCAACACAGTTTGCATCCCGTACACAATCCACCCCGTTCAGCGCAATTCATCCGGATGAACTTTAAATCAACCTCATAGTTATAGATTCCAATTTCCATTTCAAAAGATATCAGACACCAAAAGAGAAGGGAACTTTTATACCGTTTTCATCAATCTCCCTTTACCCAAAAGAAAAAGAATGCTTCGTATATATTCTTCTTTCGTTTATCCTTCTCCTTCTCCTTCTCCTCTTCTACTTCTTCTCTCCTCTTCTTCTGCTTCCATTCTCCTTTCTTCATATCATTTTCTTATCTTCTTCTTCTTCTTCTTCTTCTTCTTTTTCTTTCCTTTCCTTCCTCCTCGTCTTATTTTTTATCCTCTTCTTATTTATATCCTCCCACCTTCTCTTTCTTATTCTTCCTCTTCTGCTCGCTCTCTCGTTTTCCAAAAGTAAAGCGGCTTCAAAATTCTTTTTCTGTTGCTTCTTCTTTTCCTTTTTTTACTTATTCTTCTCTTTCTCTCCACCACCACCACCACCATCATCATCATCATCATCATCATCATCATCATCATCATCATCATCATCATCATCATCATCATCATCATCATCATCATCATCATCATCATCTATTGTTAAAAACTATTTTTGATTTATAAGTGTAGTATTTGTTCTCATACTACATTTCATATTTTCTCTCCTTGGTCAGTGAAATAGACATCCTTGTAGACTGAGGTATTTTTGTCCAAATCCAGAGTGCACTTTTCTGGAAGCTGGGTTATCCTTACATTCAAAACCAACATTTTCTCTATCTCTGCTCTGGTAGGAAGGCAACTAAACAAGGGACTTTGACAATGTATACGTCATGAGCATTCAAGGCTATTATCTTAAATGCTATATACAATACGCGTAAAAAAAACCTACCAAATAAATTAATATACGCCGGTAAGTATATTATGAAAATAAGTCCTTTTAATATGCGCGTTTAACGATGTAAATGATATTTGAAAGGAAAACGCAAAAGCGCGTCGCAAGGGCGGATATGGCCTCCAATAGAAATAAGTAGACATATTTAAAATGCTATTACAAAATTAAATATAACAGATCAACAAAATGCTATTTCAAACTGAAATGTGATAGATCAACTAATTTCTATTTTAAACTTAAACGAG
>OY744540.1:90471367-90506367 GCA_963556195.1 Sepiola atlantica
GTGACAATTGATAATAAAGAACATCTAAAATTGAATCTAAATGTAAACATTTAAAAAAGGAAATGTCATACATTTTATACCTGTTAGTGGGACCCATGGAAAGTCGACTTCTACCTCTATACTCTTGGACAATTTTTGAATAGGTGTGCAAACGGCGGTACATCTAATTCTCTTACGGATAATATGAACTTAGTGACTATAAGTCTTTCTGTATGACTGTTTGTTTGGCCGGATATACACTTGAATTAAATATAAATGTTTATACACATGTAGAGGTCTCCTACTAAAGTAATGGGAGTATTTCTGACGTTCTAGCTGGTTGTTTTTAAGAGAGCTACAACGCTTTTTCCAAGATTTTAAACATAGAATAGGAATATACTCATGAGTGTTATTTTAAAATACGACTTTATACATTTCTGAATTGCATAGTTTGGAAAGTATCAGAGTAGAAACATCGAGTGCGTGCTTTCGATTCTACATTTAAAAAAATAAAATAACAGTAGATCAAAGAATATATTTATTATACATTTTAAATATAATAAAATATAAGTGAATTGTGTTGGTATATAAGAATAAACGCCTAGCCGTCTGTCTGTTTGTATGTCTGCCTGTCTGTTTGTCTGACTCTCTCTTTCTTATGCAGATAATATGAACATGGTGACTGTCAGTCTTTCTTTATATATGCTTGTTTGCCCGGATATGCACTTAAAAACAAAAAAAACCTATAACAAGATTAAACACAACTTTTCTCTATCTTATTTTTGTATTAATTCTCTATGATTTCATAGAAAAACTCTGACATAGTAATTCATATCAGTCGAGGATACCTCGTTATGGAATCTTCTGGCCCCGCTCTGTCTGGTTGAAGTATGGTTCAGTTCAGTATCAGGAGGTCCACCCACCCAAGCTTTACCTTCTCTTGTAGAATGGCTTAGTTTATTGCATATCGCCTGCGGCGAAATAACGACACGGCTGCTCAGGCATTTTTGTAGGCCAGACCACTCTAATCTTAATGCGCTAGATTTTTAAAAACCAAGCCTAACCTTGTGTTTAACTTCCTGGAAGGGAGGTAAACAAAAACTAGGACGGGTAAAATTAATTCTTAGAACAGAACAGTTTAGCATAACTTTTATAACTTCTGACAAATATTAAAATAAAGACTACTAAACCTAAAACCGTTATCCTAATTCGTATCGAAATCCAATATATGATTTTGATTCGAGAAAATGTCTAAACTTAATGATTTAAGCTTAAGGTGACTTAAGAAGTAATTGAAATTCGAAAAATCGTGATTAATTGGTATCTAATAGATCAAATCCGATGCAGATATGATACATTTGAATTTTAAATACAAGGTTGTGCCCATATTATGTCATATATGAAATTTGAGGAATATTTATTTATTGATATCTAATACGTATTGTTAAAATTTCACTAAAATTGTAGATATCTTAATTTTCATGAAACTTTGCCCCGTTTATATAAAATTAAATTAAACTAGATATATGCTATATTACCTACCCTTAGTTTACGCAGTTGTGTTCTTAAATTAATAATGGTCGGTTAATTAGTTTATGGGTGAATCTTCTACACAGAAATAGATAAACATATAGACATACCTACCTTTATATAAATAAAGATATGGTGGAATTTATAACTTGAAAATTAAAGAAAATACACAAATAAAAAAATAAGAATAAACAATTAATATGGGGTAGCACAACGATCAACATTCATCTCAGACAACGTCGAGAGTTATTGCTAGTAAATAAATTCATATTTATTTAACAATTTTCGAAATTTTCGAAACTAGACAGTCCCAGAAAACATGAATTATTCATACGTTTTAAGGAGAATAATTTTAATAAAAGAGTCAACATACACTTACGAAGCAACATCTCTTGAATGAAAGAGTCTTAATATTTCTCCTCTCTACAGTGAGCTATGGGGTGTTCTTTAGTGGAAAATGAAGTTATTCAAATGGGAAATCTCTTAAGATATTGCGAAATTTCATTAAATTCCTACTATTTGAAATATAGCAGGACAATATTTCTATGCATTTAAAAATATGGAAATTTGAAGATATCGAAATTTGCAAAAAAAAGTTTCCCACAAGCTTCTATATTTACCTGGAAGTCTTAGCATTTTGGTTGGGATCAAAGTGTAGTATCTGTTCCGATGGATACTACACCCCATAGAACGGTACCGTCTTGACCTTCGGGACTTGATTCCGCCGGTCTGTGGGGTTGTCCTGTGCAGTTCTAGGAGGTCCACCTTCCCAGGCTTTGCCTTCTCACTCTTTGAGAAGGGGTTAGTTTATTGCTAATCGCCTGAGGCGCACCTACCAGAGAATGCCGACAAGGCTGCCCAGGCAATTTTTGAGGGTCATAAGTGCTCTTCCTCTAGAGTGCTGACTTATCAAATACCACTTTCCGACCTTGTGTCACATATTTCCGCTGTGGGAGTGAGATAAATACCCTTATATAATTAACATTTTTCTCAAATGTAATTGGTTTGTGCATTTTTTGTATATATATATATATATATATATATATATATATATATATATATATATATATATATATATTGATACAGAAAAAATTAGTACAACATTCGTACCATCAGTTTCAAGCACAGAAGGACTTAGCCATCCGGCTCTCTTCAGCTTCTGTTGTCATCTCCATCTTACAAAGAAGTTATGTATATATATATATATATATATATATATATATATATATATATATATATATATATATATATATATATATATATATAGTGCTGGCGATACTCTAAGAATATCATTACGAATTACTTGAGAGCAAGCTACGCCCATGAATTATATAAAGGATCCCGTTCGAAACTACGTACAGATACCCGAGTTCGACAAGATGCACCAGAAGATTGTCGGAGGTTACATCAGCCGAAACGTTGTGAGAATAACATCCAAGATGAACACAGTAGTCCGAATAATTAAAATAATCCAAATTATGAATACTCATCTAACACATTCCGAAACATAAGTAATAAGTTGCTACTTTTTTTCAACAATGAAAAGAATTGGTAAACAATATGGACAAACAGATAATGTGGAAAGAATGACAGTCTCAGGCCGTACCAAACGACTAACAAGACTAAAAATTACAGCTTTTCGTGAGATGAAAAAAGCACCCTTACAAATTTACCCAGAGATTTTTTTAAAGAGACGGTAAGTTTCTTTATCGAAGAACTATAGCCAAGACGATTCGCAAAAAAAACCTTTGTTATCACAGGAGAATATCATCGAGGGGTGAGCTTTTTTAGTGAATACGGCACCCTCTTCCTTTGAATTTTGCCAGACGAGTCGGTGTTTCTACTGATTCTCAAACCAAAACGGTTCTATTCGGTATGTTTATTTCTCTTAGGTTAGCCACAAGGTCAGGTGGATTTTGAAAATACAGCGCACTTTTTCTTTCGTGTGAATCAGATTATTCTGGTGTTGGCATTAGTTTCTCCGATGTTTTTCTAGTACTTACGGGAAGGCCCGGAGAAGGTTGCCAACACCCTAAATGACAGTGGTACTGTGGAACCGACTGGATTCGAACTTGGAACACCCAGGTCTTCAGTCCGTGTCGATATCCACTTAACCATCGTCACCTGTCATACAACGCACTAAGTGAAGTGCACTCTGGCCTATAAATATGCCCGAGCAGCGACGTCGTTACCCCTGTAAGGCAATAAACAGAAACATACCTAAGCCAGACCACAACACACCCACTGTCCTACTGATTGCTTTTGTTGCTGTCAGGTTGAGCTCCTGGGTTAGGGTTTGAGTTAGGGTTGGATCCTGGATATTTTCCAATTTACTTTAATAATTAATGAACGTCAGATTTAAGTGAAATGTCGCTTACGCGAATATGTTTAAAACGAAACTCATCTATATAATAAATGATAACGCACGTGTGCCCGGCTCGCTTTAATAGTCACGTATGCAAATTGAATTTTATGAACAAAGGGGAGACTAGCTCTTAATAATAACTGATAATAATCACGTATACAAACTTATTTTTATGAGCAAAATGGGGAGGCTTAATTCAAATAACTGATAATTATCTAATGAAAGAGATAGAGAAAGATGAAGAGGGGGATCCTGCTTACGTCTGAGGTAGCAATATCATTAATTATGTCTTATCGTATCGATTAATGTTGTTTTATTGATTTCAAGTAGTAAATAGGAATTAATTTGCGAAGGGATAGCGAGCGGGCGAAGGCAGCTAGTTATTAACAAGGCCGAAAGCAACGCCCTCCTGCGTAATGAATGGGGGTTTCATTTCCTAGGACCGAGCAGAACCATGTTTTATTTCGACCAAAAAAATGTGATGGTTCAATCAACTCCTAGGTTGCCAAAATGATGCCAAGGCGAACCATAGATGGTTACGGACACTTTGAGAATATCAAATTATCTCATATTTTCAAACTTTACGGGCAACTTGTATGTATGTGCGTATATATTTATTTATATACCTTGTAGGAAGTTAGACGCAATGCCAGATGAAGTTATGTAAAGCCAGCACACTAGGTATAGTGCACTCTGGTCTACAAAAGTGGCTGAGTCACCACGTCGGCATTCCCCGGTAAGGGCGTCTTAGGCGATTAGCAATAAACTCAGAGAGAAAGTAAATCCTTGGAGATGTGGACCGCCTAAAACTGAACAGAACAACACCTTTGCCGACAGTGGCTATTTTGCTTTCGGTGTTTTGGTCTTTTAGTTTTACGGCATATCAACCCCTTTCGGATGATTTAATGCCGAATCCGGTTATTTTGGTAATAGTTTTTTATATCTCAAGTTCTTTATACCTTCAAATATTTATCCATGGTGTTAAATTTGGTTGTATCTGTTCTAATACTGCATGTCATATTTTTGTCCTCAGTCATTTTGGACAAATTCTTCTAGACTGAGGCATTTTTTTAAATTGTTGTTCCAGTCCAGAGTGCATGTTTTGGGGTAACTAGATTATCCCACATTAAAAACTGATCTTGTATCTTACTCTGCCCTCGTTGGTAGGAAAGTAAAATGGAACAAAGCCACTGTCGGACTGATTTGTGTGTATACTACAACAAACATACAGTTTAAACAGTAATATAACTACTGTGAAATATATAGGTATAGAGCGCGCTTTCTGTAAATTGTGAAGTCAATTCTCAATTTATGGGAGTCAACACGCCTCAGGTAAAATTGGCACAGCCAACGCATCTGCCCACCACAGAAAAGTAGCGATGAACCGCTAGTAATTCGAACCCCAATACTTTCAACCATTTTGTCACCGTCTCCCAATTCCAGGTGAGAAGTCGGGCAGATCAGCGACATTTACAATTCTTGTCGTATTTTATGGTGCGTATTTATCAATTTGATGAGCCGAGGCTTGTCGAGAGGAACCTCTCATCTGTCAGCTCCTTTTCTTCTTCTTTATATGTCTGTCTCCGTGTCTGTCTGGTGTGTGTGTCTGTGTATTCGTATGTGTTTCTGTGTCTACAATCATCATTAGCTGACACGCTGATTTACTCCCGCTTCTTTAGAGCCCCCTTTTTTATTTTTGTTTTATTGCCGTTGTGTTGTGTTGCGTGTCAGGTCATCCCGCTCTCCTAACTGCGGGGACCCCCGTCTCGCTCCCGACTCGTCACTGTACCTTTTTATTGCATCTGTAGGAGGATTTTACGTAGTTTTAATTTCCAGGTAAAACTATTTAAGTTCCTGCGAGACTGTATCAGTTTTTATCAGACCACAAATCATTCTGTCAGGATGTTTCTCTAAACTTTTGTGTCCCGTTGACAAGTCCGAGCAGGATAGATGTCCGTTTTCTTTATTATGGGCGAATTAAATAGAAGAACAAAATTGCTCCCCGAGACGAAAACACGCTGCAGAAACGTCTCACGTGAAGCTATTACAAATGCAACTCAATTTTATTTATTTGTTCATCTCTTGTTAGATGCGTCTGAAGAGGGGAACTTAATCAATAGAAAAATAATGAAAAAGTCAATCCATAGAAAAATAAATTAAATTTTATTAACGGCAGACAACGGATTCAGAGAAATAGTCACATATGTCCCAGGATGGAGTACTGATGCCACATGTGGTGAGAAGGTGGGCTCAGATCACTCTTCGTTGGTTAAACAGACTTCAGAATCGACTTTGAAATCTAGTTTCAGATAATCTCTTCCGTTCCTTACAAACTATTTCTCAGAGAAGAGACGGTGCTAGTCTCTCTCTTCTCTATCGTTATTTCCATTGAAGGTGCTCGACTGAACTCAAATCTCTGGTTCCTCCTTGTAAGACATTCACAGCAAGAACTCGTCTCTCTACCATAACGAAGAAAAACGTTAACTTCTTCCTCAGTTTGCCTAGCGTCAGGCGAAATTTCCACGAAACGAGCTTCTTTCGCAAGAGGTTCCCGTCTGTGGAACACATTGACACGGGACTGCTTCCCGTGCAGATTACAACATGATCATTTTAAAAGCCAATGTCGACAAATTCATATCTTGAACCGTTTTTTACAAATATTCGAACTTGGTATTTACAATCATCTCATTACCCCTTATCCTCGAGTGGCCTCTGGCCTTGATAAGTGTTAACAATAGCCTAATATTTCAGAATAAGTCATGTTTAATAAACAGTCAGTAACTGACTCACCCCCGCCACATAAAAAGAGATGCGCTTTTGTATGAAAAGTGACTCGTTATGCAGGGGTCGAGAGTAGCAGTAACCGGGCAGTCTAAATTTGTCGCCAGCAGGGAGGCGGAAAGTTTCGCTCACTGAAAGATCTCGGGCTGACCGTAGAGAATATTTCCTAGGCTTGACTTTAAGTATCGATTTGGTAGCTCTCAGCACACGGCGCCAATATTAAATCCCTATTTTTAAAAAAAGTTTGAAAATGTACATTTTCATGTACTTTCGATTAGCTAGATTTTATTTTCTGTGTTTAAATTCCAATCGAATCACAGTTGATATTTTTACAAAACATAATTAGTTTGTTGTTGGTGATTTTGTAGTTGTAAAGCAAGTCGCACTCCTGCATACAGCTCACGAAGATCGTGCCTCAGGGTTGTCTGATCTGCATAAAGTCCCCTTCGTTGGTCGCAACTATTCGTTAACCTGCAAGATTGCAGGATCTTACCACATAAACTGAAGGCAGCAAGGCTCAGCAGGTGCATGCGAACTCTAGGAAGGTTTGCGCAATAACACACAATAACATGACGCAGAAGCAACGTTGCCACTCTCATTCGGATTGAGTTGTAGTGTAATTTTCACTAGAACCCTGTTAGCCGAAGTGTGGGCCCAACATCGTTTAATGCCAAAGCTATCCGCCCTGACTTGCCCTGGCAGGAACCGAAGTTCCAGACGGCGTATCTCTGACCCTACCATGTAACCACATTCCTTACCAAGCAAGTCTCAGACGTCCACACATGTGTGTCTGCTTTTTGATCGGTCTATCCATTGTCCAGTGAAGCAGGATTGGATGCAGAGTGTGTTAAAATAATGTAACAAACTGAATGTTCTACATAAAGCTAGAATAAGAACAAGCTTATTAAACGAGTGTGGTCTGATACGAGACTGGCTTTTCCTAAACTCACGTTACAAACGGCTTATTATTGCCAACTAACTTTACCCAGGTACGCTTTGGTCTGAAATAACATTTTCATTGCGTATATGTTTTGTATAATTATTTTAATATTTTTAAATGCATCCACTATAAAAGCCTCTGTAATGTTTAAATTTGAGAGTGTACCTAGCTTTACCCGTGGTGGTATTTTTCATACAAAGTTAAGAATGTCTTGGACAATCAGTCCGACAGAGCCTTGGCTATTTGGCCTAGGTGGACTTTTTTCTTCTGGCTGAGGTTTTGTGCAAATCTATGAGGTCCACACTCCAAGTCTTTATTTTCTCTTTTTGAAAAGGTTAGTTTATTGCTAATCGCCGAAACTGCACATACCGGAGATGCCGACAAAGCTGCCCAGACATTGTTTTTATGTAAGCCAGCCTGCTTTTCCTCTTACGCGCCGGCTTTTTTATGCTAACCTCCCGACCTTGTGTCACATCTTCACGGGGTAGAAGGGAGGTAAATAAATAAGTTCGTCAGTCTGTCACACTTAAGTCTGAAATAACCTTCCCGTCCAAAAACCCGTAAATTGAATTGACGCGTCTAATTTTATGTCTGACGCACTGAATCATCTACCTGTGTAATAGTCAGATATGTCCAAAGATGGAATATTGATGCCACATCTTGGGAGGTGGTGAACAAAGGACTTTTTCCTGCCTTGACAGAGCACAAAATTGACTTCGAAATCTAGTAGGAAGTAGTTTGTTCCTATCCCTACAACCCCTTTTGCATAGAAAAGACGTCGATATTCTCTCTCAACTCTATCGTTATTTCCATAGAACGATCTCGGCAACGCGCCAGTCTTTCGTTTCTCCTTGTAAAACATTCACAAGAACTCTTTATCCTACAAAAATGACAACACGTATTTCCTGTCTCACCCTCCTATGTTCCTAGCGTCAGGCAGAATTTCCGCGGTCAGAACCTCTTTGCAATACCTTTCTCTTTGTGAAATACATTACTGTGAGACTGTTTCCCTGCTTATTACACCATGGTCGTCTTCAAATCCAACGTAAACAAATTATTGTCATGGACTGCCCCATAAGCAATGAAACACAGTTCATACCATTGATTAATTTTTGTAATACCATAATGTTCCTCATAGTTCCTGTCTCATAAGCCATTATCCTTGAGTGGCTCTTGGCTTCCATAAGTGGCGACCTCAATAGTAAAAATAAGTCTTAAATAGCGTTTTTGTTTGTTTGAAAGGCTTACATTTGAAATAGCATTATAAGATACAGGCAGGAATCTTTGTCAACAACTCTCTTCTCTCCTAAGTCACTCGAACACGCTGACATATTTACTAACATTTCCATCGCTAGACTCAAAGGTTGAAAAGAAACACTTTCAGAATATCTGTTATAGGTTAATCGTAAAACTTATGTGAGTTTTACAATATATGACCATTAAGTGGAAGATTGCTGATATGAAATGGATAA
Organism: Sepiola atlantica; assembly: GCA_963556195.1. Taxonomy (NCBI): domain Eukaryota; kingdom Metazoa; phylum Mollusca; class Cephalopoda; order Sepiida; family Sepiolidae; genus Sepiola; species Sepiola atlantica. The sequence goes on from OY744540.1 coordinate 90,480,435, forward strand.
CTACGCGAACTGATGCTCATGGTTATACCAAGTTCGAACCCAGTCAGTTACATAGCCCCATTTAAACTTATGATGTTGGCAATTCTCACGTGGTTTTTCTTGTATGTGTCTGGTTCTAAAAATAGTGGTTAAACCAATAGCACCAACAGACCCCCCTAAAATCCAACCATTACTAATCGTCGTAGGAGGAGTAGCAACGTAGTAGAGTCAGACCTATTTAGCTTACAAGGCTATGGTTAAAATACAGGAAGGATAGGCATCAGGATCCGTCGTCCTCTGGTCGTCTCTTCGTCTGTGTGTGCAAGCAAAGAGGTGTTAGCCGCGGAACAGCAAGTCAAAACCAAAACAAAAACAGAATCAAGCCAATTATTCTATATCTCTTCAAAGCCACCATCCGCCGATTCATGGAGTATTGTTGCCACATCTGGGCTGGTGCATCATCCACTAGATTCTCCCGCTTAGACAAGGTCCAAAAAAGAGTCGCCAACTTAATAGGCCCCTCACTATCCACCAAGATACAGCCCCTGTCCCATTGCGCAATGTTGCATCCTTGTGTCAGTTTTACAAGTACTTCAACGGAGTGTGCTCCGATGAACTTGCTGCCTCCCTCGACGTAAATACACTAGACCAACACGACAATCAGCTAAATCCGATCCATTCACTGTGGATGTCACCAGATGCCGGAGAGCCTTCTACTCCAGCACCTTCTTTCCTCGTGCTGCCGGTTTCTGGCACTCCTTCCCTACTCCTGGTTTCCCGACTGTACCGAGATGCAGCAATTTAAAACTAATGTAAACAGACATCTCGCTGCACAGCTGCTAACTTAGAATGACACTTAAAACTTCCAGCCTAATTCTCAGTAGCCTCTTACGTCTACAATGCCGGTCTGCCTTCTTGGGGGTGAACTATGTTAAAAAAAAACAATATTAAACAGACTATCATAAATAATGGATTCCCAACTACATCATGAACGAACACATAATTTAAATAAAATTCCTACTAAAAATTTTAAAAATATAATCATCCACTAAATACATATATAAACTGATTTTACCGAAACATCCTAAACAATAACAATACATTAGACGAATATAATTAATAAAAACGTAGTCCTCATTGACTCAAATAAAAAAATAAAACTGATTATTTACTAAAGTATTCAAAACCTTAAACCTCATACTTATTAACAATACGCCCCCCCCTTGATTAGTGTTTTAGATAGGACTAACTAACGTAGTGTATGAATTTAAATGTTTTTTGGGGAGACTGTCTCTAACAGTAAAGAAAAAAAAAGATACGTAAACTTAATCATCACAAATTCGTCCAGAAGGTTAACTATGCACTTTTTCGACACTAGCGCTACAGCTGCACATCTCCCAACTTATGATTATCCCCAAAACTTACACCCTAATTCTCAGTAGCCACTTATGTCTACGGTGGCGGTCTGCCTTGTTTGGGGTAAACTATGTTAAAAAAGAATAAAATGTTGTACCTACTGATTCATATTACTTTACTTTTGTTTTACTGATTAGTAAGCAACTTGGATTGAACATATAGGCTGACTCTTTCAATATTTACTCTTTGTCTTTACTACTTACTTGTACTGGGCCAGATTGATTATTCAATAAAAGTTCAAATAGCGCATTTTTCTAATTTATTTGTGCATCTAGTCAAGCATTTCAACTTTCGTTTAGTTGTGGTCCACTTCGATTCAATGCGATTGTTTTTTCAAAATTCTTACTACAACATTTAAAACATTTAATTTATTATTGAGTTAAATACTAAATTAATTTATTATTAAGTTAAATACTAAATTAATTTAATAATCCATTTATTTATTGTATACGTGATTCATTTAAAATGGCCGGTTTTGGTTTTGAATTTCTTCAAATTCTGATTTCCCATTCTTATAAAGAAGGGTCGATAGTCCAAGTTAGCCCGTATGTTGCTAAAATTATTCCAAGGCGAAACCAGTCTAGTTTGACGACTAGCCGGAACCAGTTCAAACTTAAGCCTGAGTATTGTATTAGTTTATACACAGATACGACAACGCATCTAGAAAAGCTGCGTCCATTCAATCTGCACTCAAGAATAAACCAACCCCGTTCGCAGAGGAGGGAGTCATTCCTAGGAGGATGCACAGAGCTTAACCATACTCTATTCCGACAGGGAAGTGTCTGATGAGTCAAGTCAGACGTTAGGTTGCCAGAAAGATTCCAAGACGAGGCTCGGCTTGCATGCCAACTACCAGGAACCAGTTCAATTCTTGATCTTGAAATGATTATGACGTTTTCATTATGGGAATATACAACCGATGTATTTTAAAGGAGTTTTGTATTTAATAAAGAGTAATTGTTATCTTTGTTGAGGTAGATTCATTCAATAACAATATTAATTCCACTTCCATGTATTACAGTTTAAACGGGTGTATCAACTGTTAGAAACCAGTCCCCACATAGTTTGTTTAGACGTGCGAGCGTGTGTTTGTGGGTGAGGGGTGCGTGTGTGTATGTATGCGTTTGAGTTGTCCATTTCTCCTTCCGTTTTCCTATCAATTTACAAACCATATAAAATAGATTTTCTTATATAAAGGAAATCAATGAAAGGCGCAAAGTAATAAAAAGTTAAGAAAATCTAAAGTAATAATGGGAACAAACGAGAAGGAAAAGCTAACAACCTTTTTAAAGAGAGAGAGAGAGAGGGATGAGGTGGGAGATAGGGTGAGAGAGATAGAATACATAATATAGGTAAAGAAAGAGAATGTATGGCCGAGAAAGATAGAAGAGTCTGAGGGGGGGGCACAGTTAAAAAAGGAAGAGCGAGTTTAATTGCTAAGAGAGAGGGAGAGAGAGAGGAAGAGAGAGAGAGAGAGAGAGAGAGAGAGAAATATAAAATTGAAAGAGAGCGAATAGCTGCGAGAGGGAGGAAGAGGTACATAGATAGTAAGATAAAAAATAGCACGCTAATATTGAGGGAGGGAGAAAGAACATAGCTAGAAACGATAGAAAGAGAGAGATGGAGTTAATGAATGTGAGAGAAAAGAGAGTGAGAATTAATAACTGTGAGAGAAGAGAGAGAGAGAGGTAGTGAGTGCATAGTGGAGAAAAGTAGAGAGATAGAGGCTGAGAGAGAAGAGTGAAAGAGAATAAATAATAGCTGAGATAAGGAAGAAGAGAGGGAGGAGGTAGTAAGATAAAGATAGCGCGCCATAATTGAGAGCGTCGTTCCTCTTCAAAGAGTGAAAAGGGAGTGTGCCATAAACACATGCAGAAGCGTTTTTTAGGAGCGTCAATCTCTACGCTTCACTGATCGTCATGACCGGATTCATTTTTTGAAAAGTAAAAACAAAAACGAACATTTATTTTTTTTCTCTTTCTATTTTATTTTCTTTGCTTTTCTTCCTTCCATTCTTCTTCCTTTAAACTTGAAAGTCACTAAATCTTTGATGCATTGAAAACTACAAAAGATGGTTTCTTTTTGCTTTTGTTGATATCGCCGCAGAAACTCACACGGACAACTTTGCAGACTCACCTGAATCACCGTGCAATCATCATCATCATCATCATCATCATCATCATCATCATCATCATCATCATCATCATCATCATCATCATCATCATCATCATCATCATCATCATCATCATCATCATCATCATCATCATCAGCAGCAGCAGCAGCATCATCATCATCATCATCATCATCAGCAGCAGCAGCAGCAGCAGCAGCAGCCTTGTATTGGATTTCTTTAATTTTTTTATTTATTTATTTTAAAAAACTTTTATTCACCTCAAACAAGACATTGACGCTGAAGCGTTAGGGGCTACTGTGATATAGGGCCAGATTTATAGGGGGCAAACCTGGCTGCAGAGTGTTGGGCAACACAAATGTTGTTCACATTTAATTTAAATTGCTGCATCTTAGTACGATTGGGGAAACAGGGAGCAGGAAGGGGCTTCAAGAGGAACACTAGAATGTGTATTGAAATTATAACCACCAGAAGGTAGACGTTTTTCGAATCCTGTTTGATTGTCTCTCATTTGTTTGTGATGGTATTTTTCTTCGCGTGAGTTTTTCTTCCATGTACTCTAAATTACAATGTTTTAATTAAAACATTTTAAATATCCTCACCTTTTTCCTTCGGTTTCTTCCTCCTAGTTTTTGACGTTATAAGATATGTCTACAATTACAAAACACATTCTAATATTCTCTGAAGATTGACAGAAAAACTATTGAACTGTAATATTTTGTACTTATCTGCCAAAAAAACACGTGTAAGATTGAACACAGTGTGTTTTATATATAAGATGTAAATGATAAACATCCACTGAGGTGTTGAGATGATCATAAAATTAAAAATAAAAAATTAAAAAAATGAGGGACCTCATGAAAATTATAACTGTGGATTGATTACTGCAAGGTCATTGGAATGAATCAATATAATAATATATACATATATATACACATATTATATATATATATATATATATATATATATATATATGATATACAATTTTTGTATTATAACTAACTAGCTATCACGCGTATGTGACGTTAGGTCATTCAAGCACCGCACTCGTTGTTTCCCGGGCTTTGAGTTGGAAAATAGTGTCTAAAGCACGACAACATTAACAGTCAATTTCTTACTTGCATAATTCTGAGTTAAGTATAACTAAACAAATTAGTCAGCATTTACTGTTATACTTGCGATTTACTTTAAAAATTAAAAATTAAAATAAAACCCCACATGAACCTATGCGAAAGTTTAATTTCGACAAAGAATTCTGATAGTTGTTTGAATATTTAACAGTAACAGCCGATTTATTGTCACAGCTAAGTTGTAGGTTTACAAACAAAACAACAAATGAATGTGTTCGAAGTCTTAATTTGAAAACGAAATTCGTGCACGTGTTAAGTATTACTCAGCAAATAAAGAAATGAATGAATATGTTCGAAGTATTTATTTGAAATTGTTAAAATCCCGCAGCTGTAAGACGACGAATGGATTAAACGGATACTGGAAATTTCCGTGTGTATTTAGTTATTCTAAATTTTAAATATACAAATAAAAATAATGATTTAAATGTTCAAACTTTTTATAAATACATTTTTTATCATTATATTCTTTGTTGATTCTTTTTTATGAAAAGAAAAAGTAATCGATTAAAAACATATATTCGTGTCTTTACGTTCTACTATATTTCTGGTACTTTATAGACCTAACTAATTAATGCTTCTAATCACCACATATGCAACTGAACAAGGGTTTTAATAGTTTTTATATTCTGTGAAAAAAATGACCATTTATTGAAACTTATCGGACTTATCGAACAGTTTACATATCGATTTCTATAACACGCAAACAGACATTGATTACTATCGCTCTATTTCTCTCTCTCTCTCTCTCTCTCTCTCTCTCTCTCTATATATATATATATATATATATATATATATATATATTTGTGCGAATGGATGAAGATCGAATAAATCGATTCTCTTTTCAGAAGTTCTTTTTTCTTATTTAATACCTTTTCTGTATTTGACTAATTGAGTATATGAACACAAAAATAAAACGACGCTTTGTAAACAAATTAGATTTGTGAAAGTTCAGTGAACCATTTATTTTCCAGACGTTATTTTCGTATTTCTTTTATTATAAACTTTGTAATCTATTGTGAAAGAATTATGATTGGAGTTTACTTTACCTTTCATTTTCATTGGGTAACAATTCTCACCATTTTTATATTAAGGAAAATAGAAAATGCACAGTGGTATCCATATTTTAACATAAAAACCATACATCTCTTCTCCTCGCACACACACACACACACACACACACACACACACACACACACACACACACACACACATATATATATATATATATATATATATATATATATATATATATATATATAATCAGGGAAGGGTGAAAATGTTCCGACGTAACGGAAATTCAAAAAGGAAAACAAAAAAATATATTATTTATGCATTCATCAACGTTAGACTCTCAAGAAAGGTTCAATCAGTCATTGCAAAAGCTGAAAAGTTTCTTACAATTATTAAAAAAAGAGGATTTGTCTTAATAAGATTTAATGTAACCATCAATTTATGGTCCCATTCCTCTAGATAATAGAAGTCATTTTCTAAGGATCCAGCTATTGCCTTGGATATGTATGCGCTCGATTTGCTTTCATATATAAAATTTAGCGTGGTGTCATAAAAAAATATACCCATCTCGGACGCGATTGCGTCAGGGTGGTCGTTAATGAAAAGCAGGAATATTAACGGACCAAAGCTCGACCCCTGGCAGACACCCATATTAATGCTATGTTGTTTAGATATCCGGACATCAAGGACGACCTGGATCTTTGTTTTTGCTAAGAAAAATCTGATAAGATATACTATTTGGCAGAAAGATTATGAACTCTTCCAATATTGCTTACTAATTCTTAGAACCCTAAACCTAATCTTAACTTTGAGACCCATGGGGCGATAATGTTTCCAAATATCATACAATTGTTGATAGAGCAGCTGTACTTGGCGCTAACAAACAGTTTGGGATCATGTACTTCCAGTCAGGATCCGCAAACAGACAAGCTGTCAAAATTGTATCCGCAACCTTTCAGAAAAAGAACGGTCCAGATTAGTCGTATCCAATTAAGCAATAAGCAAGTGGCCATACCTTGCCCAGATGCGGAGATGGAGAGACTTTCATTGTCCTAGTCAGGAAATAATGGCAAGCCTTATGTGTCTTTACGATGTCCCTGTAATTGTACTTCCGTTCCTGGGACAGAGCTTTTTTAGGCGAAAGGGTCGTTCATGTAGGTAATAGATAGTTTAATTTAGTATTATTAAAATAGGGCAAAAAAGGAGTTGAAGCCCTTTGGGAAAATTCAGATACGTCCTATTTTTGTGAAATTTTAACAAAAAGTATTAGACATAAATAAATATTCTCATAATTACATTTTCTGTTTGGTATTTTCAACCTCTCATTTAAAAATTCAATATTGCATATGATCCATAGTCGTTTAGACATCAATTAACCCAGATTCCCTGAATTTCTTAAGACACCTTAAGATTCAGCCTTTAATTTTAGACAATTTCTAAAATAAACACCATGTAATGGACTTTGATCCGAATTGGATTAAAGATTCAAGACATAAGGTGTATATGCATTATATCGTGACTTTTCTTTCGTAAGTTTTCTGTTTGAGGGAATTAATGTTATTCGTCTTGGGACGGGTTTTTTTTCTAGTATATATATATATATATATATATATATATATATATATAGCAATAATAATCCAGGTGAAACATCCACAGGGTAGTAATTCAAAGAATTTCAACCGGGTTTATAAAAAGTGCTCAATATAAAATAGAGCTTTTATATGTAATTATTTTTATTTACACAGACATGTACAAAATCTGCGACACTGGCATGTAGATGTTATCGATCAACAGCTATTATAAACAAAGATCTCACCAGGCAGAGTTAGAATCCGATCTGAACCTTAGATCATATTTGGAAATATGGTCTAAGGTTAAGATCGTATTCTAACTCTGCCTGATGAGATCTCAGTTTATAATAGCTGTTGATCGATAACATCGACATGCCAGTGTCGCAGATTTTATACATGTCTGTGTAAATAAAAATAATTACATATAAAAGCTCTATTTTATATTGAGCACTTTTTATAAACCCGGTTGAAATTCTTTGAATTACTACCCTGTGGATGTTTCACCTGGATTATTATTGCTATATATATATATATATATATATATATATATATATATATATATATATATATATATGGGGGGGGGGGGGCTGTTACGTTTTCAATGATTTTGGTTGTATTATTGTTTAGCGCTGTGGTTTTCACAATGAACACATTTAATTATCATACAACTTAAATTAATCTATAGTTAAGGTAATCCATCATCATTATCTTATATATGTACATATATATAGACACACACACACATATATATACACATATATGTATACATATATAAACATATAACATCGTCTTAAAGCAGCCAACAAGTCCACAACCTCTACAATCTACATTCTCGCAATTCTTCCCGCCTCAGGGTTCGAGGATTAATGACCCAGACTCTATAATCTCCGACATAAAGACACAACAAGTCTTAAAGATGACACTCACCCCTGCGTTTTCTTTGTGTTGCCCTCCATGTGCTTAAACCCTGGCGGTCCTTTTCGCCTTTGTTCTGTCGCGGGCCTGGTGCCCCTCTTTGCCCTTCCATTAACAAAAGTAATTCTTGTATTTAACAATTTTCTTCTTTACGTGTTTCAATCCCCATCTCCTCATTTCGTTAGGATTAAATCGTCTTATCTTATCCTACTGACGTACGTCACTTGTCTTTACTGATGATAATTACTTGCGACTTTCACCCTCTACATGCAACGCTAACAATTGTATCCCTTGATACCTGCTACTTACACTGCTAGTATTTGTTATTGACACAACGTGCTTTTTTTGTTTGTCCTGTTCAGTTTACGTACATTTTTAATGTAATTTATTTATTTTTCTTCAAAACACACACACACACACATATAGATATATAGATATATACATATTTATATATATGAAATTAAAAATGGAAAAGCGGAAGACCTTTTCGCTGAACGTTTCGCCCAAATTTCACGTGGGCTTTGTCAAGAGCGGACGAAGAATACAAAAATGACAAAAAACGAGAAAGTCTGTAAATTATGGGGAATATATATAGTGGTTGGGTTCATGTTGAGATGAAGGGTATGCAAAAAAAAAAAATATATATATATATGCACATAAATGTGATCGAAACATATATATAACACATATACATAAATATATATCAAACATACATAGAAGTAGCATTGGAAAAGAAGAGGAGAAAATAAAGAGCAGAAAGGGGTCCAAAGGATATTTAATTTAAAGCTCACGGAATCATCCGGTGTCTAGAATTATCTTGTTTTCACTAATGATTGCTTTTGATAGGTTGGGGGAGATATTGTAGACGCCCATTCTTTGTTTAATTTTATTTGTGGAAAGGGCTATGAGGGCAGATTCAATTATTCGACGTTTTGACTTGTTGTGTATTATCTTGATTAAAGTGGATTTCTCAAAGTCAAAGTAATGTCCATACTCCATAGTATGAGCACATAAGGCGTTAAGTGTGTTGTTGGTTTTAATCGCTCTTTTATGCTCATAAATCCGCTTGTCCAAATTACGCTGCGTCTCTCCAATGTAGACCTTATTACAGTCTAGACAAGGAATGGAGTATATGCCAGCTTTGACATTGGGTGTCGTGTTCAGTTTAGATGTTTTGATTAAATTTATAATACTTGCAAAAATTATTTGGAATATGTTTATGCCTAGTTTATTAAGTTCTGTGTAAATCGGGTTCTTGTTGGAATTGGTTGGTAAAGCTATATATCTATTTATTATAGGGCTGGTGGATAAGTTTTTCTGTTTGGAATTTGAGTAAATCTGTAGAGCTTTTCTTTTAGAATGTTGTATAAAATACTTTGGGTACTGTAATGTATTGAGAGAGTGTTCAATGTATTTAAATTCGTCATCTAAATATTCATTGCTGCATATCCTAAGTGCTCTTAGGTAAAAACCAATTATGATGCCAGATTTTATTTTATTATTGTGGTGCGAATATAAATGAACATAATCGTTCTTATTGGTTTGTTTACGGTAGACTTTATAAGATAAATTATTATTTTTGATTATTAGTAGAATATCAAGAAAAGGAATGGAGTTATCTGTTTCTTTTTCGAAAGTAAATTTAATGGTCGGTTCTATTTTGTTCAATTTGTTAGTAATGCTTTCTATTTTAGTGGTTTTCGGGAGGAAAATTAGGATATCATCTATGTATCTATAGTAAGATACGTTTTTAGGTAGTCTGTATTTTATTGGTCCGTTCTCAAGAAATTCCAAGAATAAACAGGATAGGACACCACTAAGGGGATTCCCCATAGGTAGGCCAAATTTCTGTTTATAAAAGAAATTGTTGAAAGTAAAATAGGTCATATTAGTGCATAAATTTATAATATTAATTATGTTATTTACTGGAAAGGGTAAGTTGATATTTATTTTGTCGAGATGTTTTTAAAGTAAATTAAGGCATTTGTTGGTGGGGACATTTGTGTATAATGATACTATGTCAAGGCTATTCATAGTTTTATTAGTTAGGTTAAGATTTATTTATTTATTAAGTAGATCTCCAGAATTTTTTAGGTGAGATGGACTTATCGTACCTAGCACTAATATGACCTATTTTACTTTCAACAATTTTTTTTTATAAACAGAAATTTGGCCTACCTATGGGGAATCCCCTCAGTAGGGGCCTATCCTGTTTATTTTTGGAATTTCTTGAGAACGGACCAATAAAATCCAGACTACCTAAAAATGTATCTTACTATAGATACATAGATGATATCCTAATTTTCCTCCCGAAAACCACTAAAATAGAAAGCATTACTAACAAATTGAACAAAATAGAACCGACCATTAAATTTACTTTCGAAAAAGAAACAGATAACTCCATTCCTTTTCATGATATTCTACTAATAAACAAAAATAATAATTTATCTTATAAAGTCTACCGTAAACAAACCAATAAGAACGATTATGTTCATTTTTATTCGCACCACAATAATAAAATAAAATCTGGCATCATAATTGGTTTTTACCTAAGAGCACTTAGGATATGCAGCAATGAATATTTAGATGACGAATTTAAATACATTGAACACTCTCTCAATACATTACAGTACCCAAAGTATTTTATACAACATTCTAAAAGAAAAGCTCTACAGATTTACTCAAATTCCAAACAGAAAAACTTATCCACCAGCCCTATAATAAATAGATATATAGCTTTACCAACCAATTCCAACAAGAACCCGATTTACACAGAACTTAATAAACTAGGCATAAACATATCCCAAATAATTTCTGTAAGTATTATAAATTTAATCAAAACATCTAAACTGAACACGACACCCAATGTCAAAGCTGGCATATACTCCATTCCTTGTATAGACTGTAATAAGGTCTACATTGAAAAGACGTAGCGTAATCTGGACAAGCGGATTTATGAGCATAAAAGAGCGATTAAAACCAACAACACACGTAACGCCTTATGTGCTCATACTATGGAGTATGGACATTACTTTGACTTTGAGAAATCCACTTTAATCAAGATAATACACAACAAGTCAAAACGTCGAATAATTGAATCTGCCCTCATAGCCCTTTCCACAAATAAAATTAAACAAAGAATGGGCTTCTACAATATCTCCCCCAACCTATCAAAAGCAATCATTAGTGAAAACAAGATAATTCTAGACACCGGATGATTCCCTGAGCTTTAAATTAAATATCCTTTGGACTCCTTTCTGCTCTTTATTTTATCCTCTTCTTTTCCAATGCTACTTCTATGTATATTTGATATATATGTATGTACATGTGCTATATATATGTTTCGATCACATGTATGTGCATATATATATATTTATTTCTATTTTTTTTTTGCATACCCTTCATCTCAACATGAACCCAACCACAATATATATTCCCCATAATTTACAGACTTTCTCGTCTTTTGTCATTTTTGTATTCTTCGTCCGCTCTTGACAAAGCCCACGTGAAATTTGGGCGAAACGTTGAGCGAAAAGGTCTTCCGCTTTTCCATTTTTAATTTCATACCGTCGGATTATTTTTATCCTTTCATATACTCATATATATATATATATATATATATATATATATATATATATATATATATATATATATATATATATATATATATATATATATATATATATATATATGTTCAAAATCGGAGAAACATTTTAAACGGCTTAACTATTACGTTGAAGCAACCTAATGCTTTGTCGGAGCCGAGCGCTGATAACGAATACAAATTTATTTTCCTTATCATTTTTCGGCTCCGACGAAGCATTAGATAGCTGAAACGTAGCTACATTTGCGTAAACCGGTTAAAATGTTTATATAATAAATATCAATGAATATTTTTGAAAAAATATTGGTTTTAAGTTCATCCATTTGTACTTTGCCAATTAATATATATATATATATATATATATATATATATATATAATATATATATATATACATATATATATATATATATATATATATATATATATATATATATATATATATATATATGACACCGCACTGAGGAAATGTGATACAACAACACAGAATGTATGTGGATTACTATATAAAGCTCCCTTTCTTGGGTAGAGCTTATTTGTAAGGATATCGCAAACTGCCATTAGTTTTAAGGCATAGCTCATTGGGTAATGACTAAGTCGAGCTCTCGGCACTTCACATTGTTTACATTGAGATATCACTTACATTCAGTAAGTGTCGTGTGATAGCACAGGTTTAGAGACGCCGTCTGGCAGCTCGACGGTTAAGTTTCAATCCCAGCTTGAGGCACTAGTTTGTCTAGCCGCACTGTCTGTATGTGGATGACTATATATATATATATATATATATATATATATATATATATATATATATATATATATTAGGAACAAGAGAATACAAATATGATGTATACCTTTAAAGCAAAATCTATCATGAAAAATTGATGCTCGATACAGGATCGAGCAATTATATAAATAAGCAAAATATGAGGATAAACATTCTACAAAATAGAATAATAATAAGTGTAATTATTAATATTAAATTTTATTGTTTTGAACAACTGATTACTTAATACATAGATATTCTATTTTGTACAATGTTTATTCTCATATGTTTCTTATTTATATAATTGTTTGTATTTACTATTTACTGTCTTTATATATACAGTTTGAAATATAAATGAATTGATCTGAGATTTACCATCTCTTGTCATATATTTTTGTTCATTCTTATTCCACCTTCCGCCTCGGAATTCTCACCTTATATATAATAGTACTTTTTAAATAAATAGATATACCTTATTTATTGAAGGGTCTTATAATATTAATTTTAAATAAATAATATTACATTATTTTTACCTACATACTCTAGCGTTTCGAGGTTTCGCTCTCATAGAATTTAAATTCCCTTCTTGAATGTGGTAATGTCCCGTGGCCTAATGGTTACAGCGCTTGCTTTCGGAGCGTAAGCAAGCGCTGTAATCATTAGGCCACGGGACATTACCACATTCAATAAGGGAATTTAAATTCTATTCATGCGACGGGAAATATATATATATATATATATATAGATATAGATATAGATATATAGATATAGTATATAGATATATATATATATATATATATATATATATTTAGAAATATATATATATATACAGGGTGGGCCAAAATAAGGGTCCTATCTTTAAATTTGAATAACTTGAATTTGAATAACTTCCACAAAATAAAAGTTAAACTCACCAAACTTTATGTGTGTGTAGACTGACCCTTCCGAGATTTTTCGAAATAAACAAAACAAATTTTAGCCGAAAAACACTTCTTAAAACTTACAAAAACTAAAGTATTGTTTTTTACACTGTTTTGAGTTTTTTAAGCAAAAATAATGTTTTCTAAATGAGGGTACGTTCCTTAGGGCTAATACGGCTCATGCTTGCTTCGGAAGGGGTCCTTTACTTATTCTAAAAAAAATTTTTTTTTAAATCAATAAATAAAAAAGTTATGAATTTTTAAAAATAGGACTCTTATTTTTGCCCACCCTGTATATATATTTATATATATATATATATATATATATATATATATATATATAGATATAGATATATAGAGATATAGATATGATATATATATATATATATATATATATATATATATATATATATATATATATATATATATATATATAGATTTAGATATAGATATAGATATAGATATAGATATATAGAGATAGAGATAGAGATATTATATATATATATATATATATATATATATATATATATATATATTAATGTAAATCATTAAATGCAAAATGTTCGGAATTTAATGCGCGGAACAATCACATTTGGTCTTAGAAATCTAATGTAATGTAATGTAATTTCGAGGAAAATTTATTTTTACTTAAAACGATTAAATGATTAGGCATTTTTGCTTGTTTTCGGCGTGTTTATCTGCCTCTTCTTTCTCGTCCCGTACCTGCGGTTTCCTACTAAAGAGGGCGCCATGGTGTCTGCCGCTAATCTTCTCCTCACACTGAGTTGGTTCCCACTGATTTGGAAATCTGAAAGTACCTGCAGGAGAAGCCATTCGCTTTTCATCGGCAAACAAATGGAAGATCGACCTTGCGAAATCGGTTCGAAACACGCTGGTTTTCCTCAGTGTGAAATGGCAGACCCCTAACTGACATTGGTGGAGGGGATGTAAATGGCAGTCTTACTGGTGTCGAGACGAGAATCTCCATTTGACTGTCCTTGGCTGTCTGAGTAAGTACATGGTGATCAACTATGAGGGGTGAGCCGGGTCGCGAGGAGAATGTACGAAATCAACGCCTTTTTGTTCCACGTTTGTTATTCACACGTCAATTCACCAAGAAACTGCTTAACATATTTGGAACGCAATACAAAAAAAAGCGTGATTGATTATATTGAAGAAATTGCTAAATAATCACGTTAAATAATTTGTATACATAACTAGCTGTACCTTATACGGCGTTATCCGGGAGTCTTTATACATTCGTTCCGCTCTTAATTTTAAAGTATGCCGTATTTTATCAAATGATTTTTATTTAAATAACATTTTGAAAGTGAACCGTAATTACCTGAATGTGACACCTCGATATTTTATTTTGGCTAGCCAGTATATCTTTTTCTTCATCCCACAATGTTCTATAACAAAATCATGTATTTAACTTTAATTAAGAAAAGAAAATATATTCATGACGACTAGAAACATTGTTAAATTAGATACACTTTTTCATTATTGACCCAAACACTTAGACATACCTAAATCATAGCGTTAACTTACAACCTAAATAAAAATTCTCTTATGACTTGTCTTTTCCGGCTATCAGATAAACAATTATTTTGTTTATCAATCAATCTTAAACTATTTACGTTTTAAATGCACTTGTGAAACACAATATGAGGTAAAATAAGTTTTCATCAAGATAAGAATTACAATGTTGGTGCCATGAAATGATACAAACCGTCAATCCCTCATAATGTGACAAATTGGTATTTTATTCTGAATAGCCAATTTGTCTTTTTCTTCATTCCACAAAATCATGTATTTCGCTTAAATTAGAAAGGAAAATATATTCATGGCGACTAGAAAGATTATTAAACACAATATAAGGTAAAATAAGTTTTCTTCAAAATAATAGTTACAATGTTGGTTCCATGAAATAATAACACTTTCGGGTAACTCAACTTTTTAGAGGTTTTAACGTAAAAAATAAACAATTGTTTCTTAAATCATACTACAAACATAAATAACTCAGCCCCAAAATAGAAAATATGTAACTACTTAATTGTTTAAATCTAAATATACTAGCGAGACCCGTCAAAATTCCACGGTAATATTCTTCATATGTTGTATATTGCTGCCGTACTTAAAAACATTTCCATTCTACGGAAGTCCGGCACGAACGAAGTACCTCAATATTATGGTACCACCTTTGTTTTAACTGAAATATACTTATCTAACTGCTCTGGTCAATGTAGTTTCAAAATATATCTGGTCATAGGGGGTCTATCTCGACAACACTTGTACGATTTTGTGACAGATAACCATTCTATGGACGACAAGCCGAACGCTGACGCAACGATGTTGCTGTACCTCCTTTATTCAAAGTGAAACATACTTACGTAAGTACTCTTGTTAATGTAGTTTAAGAATAAATCTCGTTATGGGGAGTCTATCTCTAAATATCTTATTGGAGTTTGTAGTATATTTCCATTCTATCGACGACTGACAAGAATGCAGGTTCCACGATATTAGTTTACCACCTTTTATCTAATATATTTATCTACATAATCTACATAAGTTTCAGAATATATCTGGTTGTATAGGGTATATATCTAACACACTTGTAGGAGTTTGTGTCAAAGCTTGACCAACATTTATTGAATCACTTTGTATTATTCATTCCCTAACCCTAACCCTAACTCTAACCCTAACCAGCTTTTTTCTAATTGCCATATACTTATCTAAGTAATCTGGTTAATGTAGTTTCAGAATAGATCTGGTTATGGGGAGTTTATATCTCCAAAACACTTGTAGGAATTTCTGTCAAAGCTACAATAAAATTTCTTGAATCACTTTGTATTGTTCATTCACTAATCTTAACCCTAACGACAACCCTAACCTTACCCTAATCACGTTTATTTCGAATTAAAATATAGTTATCTAAGTAATCTGGTGAATGTAGCTTTAGAATATATCTGGTTATGGGGGGAGGGGTTATATATTTAAAACTCTAGTAGCATTTTGTGTCAAATCCTCACCAAAATGTCTTGAATCACTTTGTTACCCTAACCCTAACCCTAACCCTAACCCTAACCCATACTTCACCTTTCTTCTCATCCATTAGTTCCTCATCAAATTAACAAAGAACATTTTTAAGGGTTCAATACAAACAGTGAAGGAAGAAAAATCTATCAGTTAAATGGAAATACTTAATACTCGATGTTTCTAGGGAATCTTTGTAATTTTGTACGTTCGACATTGTTTAAATCTTAAATTAAAACTAGTATTGCCTGTATGGAGACATATCGGCGGGGAGATAATCTTGGAAACAATATATTTGTTAGTCAATTTTAGAACTAATTTGTTTTAAATAGTGTTCCTAAAATGTTTTAGCTTCGCCTTTTTTATTTTTACTTCCAAGTGATTAGTACTATTCAAATATGTGTGTCTAAAAATAAAACATATTCGTTCTTCAACATTAACATTTTTTCTGTTTCAAAAGTATTAATTAAAATTGTAATTAAAACACGGTTGTGGTCAACATAAGAAAACAGATTTACCTCCCTTGCTTTTAGAGTTGTTCGCTATGGTACGTTCATTTTCGAAGTTGAATTAAAATAAAAGTAAAACAAGATGATTTTTCTCTTCATTTTAATTCAAATAAATGTTGACAACAAATTATTTGGGAGTACCACTATTTTAATGCTTTCGATTTGAACATGTTATCAACGTGTTAAATATTTGGGAAGGTCATTTTATCATTTCCTAAGTTGAAATATTTAGCATGGACCCCTACTCTGAAAAAATAATTTAATGTTTAATTTATTGAGCATAATGACATAATACATATTATGTCATAAAATGTGTATTTTACTGCGTTGTACACACACACACACACACACACACACACACACACACACACACATATATATATATATATATATATATATATATTCATTTTAGTCTTATGCGTAAACCTCGAGCTACGGCAATGTAATTAATGAGTTATATCTATCTTTTACTCTTTCTCTCTCTCTCTTTCTCCCCTCTCTCTCTCTCTTTCTCTCTCTCTCTCTCTCTCTCTCTCTCTATATATATATACATATATATATATATATATATATATATATATGAGGTTACTGCAAGAGAACCGTAGCAGAGTGCTCGATTATTAAGAGAACTAAAAAATAAGAGCCTAATAATAATGTATATATGTATTACAGAGGATCAGAACAACATTGGTAGCTGGATTCACAGATCAAAGACAAAATAGATACACTTTTTGTACTTTCCCACGTCGCATGTATCGTTACCAGTTGCGGGTAAAAATGCCGACTTAGTAAAATAAATAACAAAAGTAAAACTAAAGCAGATGATTGAAATATCGTAAAAACGCCACACAACGCGCGAGCTACCATTTTCCATGGAGACAGACATAAACAGAGGCTGAAGAGAGTTCGGCATAGGAGACCAACTATAGGTCCCCTTTGTTTGCATTTAAAATCACCTATAATGTATATATATATATACATATATATATATAGAATTGCACATACACACTGGAATTTGAAACAGATACTGAGGACACCATCCACTATATAATAAAAAGTTATATATATATAACTTTTTATTATAGAGTGGATGGTGTCCTTACTATTTGTCTCACATTCCAGTGTGTTTGTGCAATTCTTTTTGGAAAGATTGTTGATCAAACATTAAATACTTATTCAACCGTTTATTGTACAATTATCCCTCGCAATGGAAAGAGGGGTACATTTATTTGTTCTTCTCCTGCTGTTGACGATCCAACCGGTGAGATGGTCGGCCTAAAACACAGCACGACTCATGTCATAATCGTCTCCACATAAACCAATTTTCTTGTTGTACCCTTTGTTTATACGTCCGCTCTTTTGCTCCTCTGATGCAAAATTGTCGATGGGAAATACAAATTAATTTTGACACATCTACTATTGGATGGGTTATTTAGTCTAGAATATATACATATATATGTATATATATATATATATATATATATATATATATATATATATAATTTCGAAATATATATATATTTCTTAATTTTGTTCTTTTTATCACTAATGTGTAACCGCTAACAAAGCCCAAAGTCCTATCACGTATACTAGTCAATGAGATCGTCAGTTTGAGATGCTTAAAAAACGATGGATGAAATGCTCAGAATTTTATTATTTAAGTGAGCTGCTCGACAAGAATTTGTTAACACTGACCTTAAAAAACGACGATGTTTTGTTCAGTTTCAAATCAGTTCCATGGTTTTGTATTTGGAAATAAACTTTGTCCATGGAAGTACAGTACGAAAAGACAGAAAGGAAACTTTTTTATTCTGGTTTAAGCCAGACATTTTTGTCGCTGCGTATATTTTACAGTGGAAATAAGAGATTGGAGCACAGTCGAGTAGCTATCGTGAAAATAGCGATAGGTAGAGAAAGACTAGCAGCGTCTCTTCTGTTCCTTTAACTACTTCTTTTAATGTTTCATACAGAATCTAAAGTATACAAAGCCTGCGTGTTATATCAACTTTTAACGCACACGCCTGTTTTTAAAATAAAGACAATACGTAATTGCAATTACTATTATTACTTAAGTAAAGTTCTTACACGTTTTCTTTTACCAGTTGTTTCTTGTTGATAATACTCGGTAGTTTTTCCTAGAATCTGAGGGACAGCATGTTTGCACATATATACTCGTACGCTCCGTTGAATAAAATTGTTATGGATGGCAAAGAACGCCAATCATACGTGGTCGATACATATGGATACCTGAGCTCCAGAGTGTACTTGTTCTTTCTCATATCGAGGTTCTACACGCTAGACTAAAGGAGCGCTTTTATCGGGGCAATAAGGGAAGTTACGATTATCTCCACCACTTTATCCAGGTTTTGGCTCATCACAAAAACGTACACACAGTTTGTATACGATTGGTTTGTAGATCAATTTGTTTTGGAAGCGTCTATTTTGTTAACAGATAGACTGTACACGATAGTTTCTATTTAACACATAGATGATACCCAGACAGACACTACGATTTCCGGTCAAAGTGGACTTTGAAGAAGCCGCAACTAAGAGACGACTCTACATTTCCCAAACTTCCAAATTAAAGCCTCATCACTGGATGCAGTTTTCTTTGATACCCAGAACGGAAATGGTTTGGAACGAAACGAACTGTACTGGAATATTAAGGATTCGGATGAAGACACTACAACCACATTCCGATAAAAGAAAGATATGGTGATTTAAGTTAATCGCTAATTTGCCAGAATGATGCTAAGGACACACTTCGACTGATATGAGAACTGCATTTTTTTTATTATTATGTATACTTTATTTTCAAGACGTATTTTCCGTCGGAGATATAATTTTATTATCTCTTTCATAACTGTTTGTCTGATTAAGTTCACTATCACAATGCCAACGTATTTGTACTATTTGTGTTTTCTTACGTACGTTTCTTTGCGATTGGATAAATCGATATATTCTATGGCTTCAACTCTCCCTTACTCCACCTTATATAATGTTTATTTGTATCTCTCAACTTTGATTCATATGTCACGACGAAAGTATATTGCCCTTTGTAATTGTGTTTCTAGTTCCGACCATTGTTCTCGTAGTTGTATGTGAAACCATATATATATATATATATATATATATATATATATATATATATATATATATATATATAGATATATATATAATGATGATTTAGTTTTTCCTTTGTTTCTGTAAATCCGTGCCAGTATGTTGATGAGCGACATCATCTCTATGACGAACAGGCGTAAGAATAAGGAGTCTCCCTTGAAAGTACTACTTTTTACATCATTAAAGTGATGAACTACAGCTGTAAATTCTAGTATCCATGTTTTCAGTACTTTCTCAAATAAAATAAAACATCTTTACACATGTATTTATTCATGCTTTGGGAGGGTATCATCTGCTTTCATATAGTCCATATCTACTTGCCTCCCCACGAGGGCAGAGTTAGACATAAGGTCGGTTTTTAATTTGGGGAAAATTCAGCTCCACCCTAAAAAGCAATCTGTATTGAAGAAACAAATTAAAATTGCCTCAGTCTAGAAATTACTGACCGCGTACATAAAAGACAGAGTGTATAATTCGAACAGATACTACACTTTGTTTCTAGCCAAAGTCGATATACTTCTTAGATATGTTTTTTTAATACCTTCGATATTTCTGAGGCATATATAGAAGCTCATTTTTACTTCTTGACGTTTTCGCCATTCTTTTATTAACGAGGAAAGAGTCCGCGGCAAATAGGGTAATGGCAAAGATCGTTACAAAGATGTGCAGATATGATTTTGTACGTGATCTTTTGGCAGATTATCGGTCTATAGTTCTTACCGCTCATTCCTTTCTCACTGTTTCTTTAGATTAATCTTATGTTGAAATCGTGTTTTATTGTATCCATTTTGCGGTGTTGTCCTTGCAAATATTGTGCTTTTTGTCGATAAATTCGACATGGCTATATTTTATTTAGTTTGCAATTTTTACGTTATCATAAAGATCTTTCTATATGTTTTTTTTTTCATTTCCCCTTCATGTTGTTTTTCTATCGTTTCTCTCATATACAGGAATATTAAGTTTCTCTCGGGTTCAGTTGCGTGATCTTTTTTTCACTAATGAGTACTTACTTATCAAGACCAAATACTACTCTAGTGTATAGGTTAATGAGATCAGTGGATAGTCGATCTAATTATGGAAAATATTATGAGAGCATTGAACATGATGAATATGATAAACAACGTTTTATTAATTATGAGCACGATTTATGACGGTTATGTTGTAGTCTGCAGGGAAGCAGTCCTGTGGTAATGCATTCCACAAATGAGAGGCTCTTGGCAAGAAACTCTGTTTATGAAGCTAAGAAAAGCAAAGAATGAAGGAATGATGTTTCTATTGATGTAGTCCATGTCTTACAAGGAAGAATCATATATCGGATCTCAGTCGAGTAGCTTCCATTAAAATGACGATATATAGGGGAAAAATGAAGTAGACGAATACCAGTAATGTCTCATCTGTTAAAGGTTGTATAGAACAGAAGAAACCATCTCGTACTAGATTGCGAAATCGATTTTGTATTCTAAGAGGCACCCCGACAGATGTACTAGCAGTGGTCCATCTTTGGACGAATCTGATTTTTTTTTATATCGGTAGACAATCGGTTTAGTAACCAGGCACTTTCTGGAGCGGTAGAATGATCTAATAATTTTCTATACCAATCTTAGTAACTGATTTTTATCTATCACTTACATTTTAGATCTGAAGTGAAGGTCAGTCCTGTGAGCTTATAAAATCAAGGATCTTCCTCAAGAAAACGACCATTGATTTTGACTCAAGATCTGAGCGTTGCTGATTAAAGAAGAGAAGATTGTTTTTCGAGGTTTTAAAGTCTGCATTATGCCAAAAGAGGTTGAAACAGCAAAGGATTGCTCAATAATGCTCTTCGACGTGCTGCTTGTGTTTTTCTTCCATTTATATTTTCTGTAACTGGTTTTATTATTCCCAATGTTCTATTTTATTTATTCTTCAGAAATGTATATCTGTATATTCTTATTATCATATTTGATAATAGCATTTGCTCTTCTTCTTCATATTTCTCGGATAGAGTTTCATTCGTCTTTTTCGGGAATTGCAGCAAAGTGTTAAGCTATATGTATTTTATTATGATTTATAATATAAGTTTAAATATATTTATGGGTCATATCATAATATAATGCTGGAATTCGCTAGTAGGATGTTCGGTATAAATTTGATAAATTTTGGAAAGGAAAGAAAAACGCCATATCTTGGAAAATAATTAATATATTGTAAAAAGTAAAAGTGCGTCTTATATAGGATATATTTCCGGATTGATCTCACCTGAACAAGCCGCTCTTAGCCTCCACAACGGCTTCCAGGTGAGATTGAAATCTGGGGCACGCGGCCTTCATGCCTGTACACCAGTTGGAGCCTGACAATAAGTTTTTCTTTGGTATTGCAGGCGATACGTTTAATGTCTTTCTCAACGGCGAACCGCAGTAAATAGTGCGTGGGTTTGAAATGAGACGATTTGGAGGAGAGGAAAATATTGCAACTGGTGTAAAGTAGTTCTCAGACATCCACTTCTGGGTTTCCGGAGATGTGGCACGGAGCTGAATTCTGCAACTACCATCTCAAGCCAGCGCTTGACAACAGTGGACAGTAACTCAATCTGAATTAGCCAGATTAATTGAGTTTTAATACCTTTTCGAAGATATGGATGGTATGATTTGGCCTTCACTGGAAATACACCTAAATATCAACGCAGTTTGAGGGAATAAATTCTTTATTACGCGCGGGACTTCATGCGGAGTGTAAGCTAGCTACCTGTTGTTCTGTGCCGTGTGTAACTGGCCTAGGCAGACTTTCTTATCGTTTGATAAAAATCAGAGGACACCCGGCTCAACTGGATGTTAGACCTTGTTAGGAAGTTCCTTGGCTTTTCTAAGGTGGTTCTCATATTGGCGGCCAGTAATTGGCTGTAGCGATTTAGTATGAGAAATAGCGAAAATCCTCGTTGAGCGCTGTCTTCATGCTCGCTACTGCAATACATAGTTCACTCGACAACATCCACATTGCCTTGCCTGGGTTCCTTTTTTTAATAATTCTCGACGAATTCGTTTTACGGATATAGCCAGCACTCCTTCTATGATCATCCTTGTTAGCCACTTCTTCCATGAGAACGTTACAACTCTACAGCTCATATCTGAGAGTATTCAAGATATTCAAAGAGAACTGGAATGCAGCTATGTCTTTATCTGACGTTAATGATAATGATGTAGGCCAGTCTCTTACAAAATTCCGTTGCTTTCCAGTCGCCCAATATTAAACAGAACCAGATATCCATTGCAGTTTACCGCTATTAAATACTTTAAATCGTTCTGAAATGAAATAATATAAATAACACTCTACCTTACATCATGAATCAAATAAATTTAGTACATTTTACCGATTTATGTATACGATTAATTAAACTTATATTGATATTTTTCCCATAGCTAGGAGAATTGTGGATGTATAACTTTCCCAATGTTATTTCAAGCTTAAGTGAATATGATAAGATTTGAACACGGTATAGCCTATTCTACATGTCTTGAAGATATCCACTGCGCCAAACATGCATCATTATTATTATTTAAACTAAAAATTATTCTAAATCCCAATACTTATCTAAATTATCAGAAAACATATCTCAATTAGCACAAAACAACATACCATTTTGAAATGTGTAATTTGCCATTTATATACGGCATAGTCACGTAGACACACTCGTTCGCGTTAGATCACCGGAGTTCAGCGGCGTTGAGCCTGGTCAGTACTAAATCAGTGACTATTTAGAAATGCCAGGTGCTTTATGTGCCTTCCGCTTTTCTCGGTATTGTTTAAAGTCGTCTTGTATTTCTCCTTGCCACTGGAATCAAATAGTGTTGATTCAGGAGAGGTGTGGTTGGGATTGTGCAACAATTGCTTCACAATTCTAAGCCCAACCACCCTTACAGGAGGTATCTCATGTCTGAACGAGACCTTGCACTAGGAGGTGGCGATGGCTGAGTGGTTAAAACACGGACTGACAACCTGGGTGTTACAAGTTCGAATCCAGTTCGATCCACAGAAACACTTTAACTTACAATGTTGGCAACCTTCACGTGGTCCTTTCCGTAAGTAACCGATTTCTTTCTAGAAATAGTTAAACTGAATTTACTATTCTCTAGAAACTTTCTCTTTCGGTGCAAGGCGGGTGTCCATCCAGGACAAATACGACACCAAGTACTAACTTCCATAATTCATTAGCATGTTTGAAGGGATAATAAACATACGTATATAGTAGACACGTGATGTTTATTACATCAACAATAAATGCTGAGGGATCGAGACGAGTATGTGTGTGTATGTGTGTGTGTGTATCTATGTGTCTATGTGTATATGTGTGTGGATGTGCTTATTTGTGTATCATCTAAATTAATTTATAGTATCCTATGGAGTAATAAGTGCATCCTGCCCTTATCTTTGCGATATTTTCCTTTGATCTGGAAATGAATCAGACCAGAAATAGAGTTGGGTCCTAACGTCCTATAATCTCTCGTGCGATACATCCGCAGCGAAAATATATTTGTTGTAAGACAAAGTCGCCTCCGATTCGTAGCAGGTGAAGGAGCTGACCAAAATGACATGTTTATTTCCATTGAATAATAACGAACGAGAAATCCTATGAAATCATCGCAATTTATGAGGTCGAAATGACAAACGGAGTTCAGTGTCAATTCGTTCAACCCGATATTATCTTCTATTTAATTGCTTGATGACTTTTACAAGAGAAACGTGCGTGAGTGTGTTTGGTGTGATGTGTGTGTGTGTGTGTGTGTGTTTGTGTGTGTGTGTGTGTGTATGCGTGCGTGTGTGGGTCTGGCGGGGTCTCATCGAACAATACAAGTAACGTTATCGGCGCTTGTGCACGATAACGAGTAGATATTCCGCCTTTTAGAACAGATCCGTTTTACGTCTCATAAAAATATGTAACTGATGTGAATTAAATTTCTAAATGAGCCGTGACGTAAGATTTTAGTGCAGTTCTCTTCATGTGGTCTCCGCTTTGTAAGCAAAATAATGAGTTTAAGCACGAGGCGGACAGACCGAGAGGGACCGGAGTTGGTCTTTTATTTTAACGCTGACACGGATTGCGCTATTAGTTCTCAGTTCTCGTTGTGGAGTTCTAGTTGTTGAGTTATCGTTGAGGAGTTCTCGTTGTGGAGTTCTCGTTGTTGAATTCTCGTTGTTGAGTTCTCGTTGTGGAGTTCTCGTTGTTCAGTTCTCGTTGTTGAGTTCTCGCTGTTAAGTTATCGTTGTGTAGTTCTCGTTGTTGAGTTCTCGTTGTTAAGTTCTCGTTGTGGAATTCTCGTTGTGGAGTTCTCGTTGTGCAGTTCTCGTTGTGGAGTTCTCGTTGTGGAGTTCTCGTTGTGGAGTTCTCGTTGTGGAGTTCTTGTTGTTGAGTTCTCGTTGTTTAGTTCTTGTTGCTGAGTTCTCGTTGTTAAGTTCTCGTTGTTGAGTTCTCGTTCTGTTCTTTTATCATCGAGTGACAAAAATATGAAAGACCACCGTGTCACAATCAACACCTCCTGCTACAAAGCTATAAAATATTTTTTTAATTTTGTACGGCCATAGTTTTGAGAATCTTGTTACTGTTTATTTTTAGTCATCGATATTTAAAATTGATTTCAAAACTTTTAAATTAATGGATATAAATTTATTTCTGGCTGATTTTATAGAAAATTAGCTGACTTTGCCAGCTCGCTATCGCTTCGCAAATTTCGCAACTTGAGATACTTGAAACCAACATTTTAAATAATACACATTTAATTCATAAGTATCTTGCAAACACAAGATTAAAATTGTGAATTTTTATATACGAACAGATAATCATTAACATCTTGGC